>ONZH01005844.1:0-56529 GCA_900303285.1 Rhinella marina | reverse complement strand
ATGCAGAATATAAAAGTAAATTCCCATTAAGTGCCCTGTCTGACAGGAAGAAGTAGAGCTGCGTCTTAAAAAGATTAAAATAGACAAAATCGCCAGGACCAGATGGCATACCCCCGTATCCAAGAGAATTAAGTAATGTCATCGCCAGACCCTTATTTCTGATATTTAAGGACTCTATACTGACAGGGAGTGTTCCACAGGATTGGCGCATAGCAAATGTGGTGCCAATATCAAAAAGGGTCCAAAAACAGAGCCCAGGAACTATAGGCCGGTAAGTTTAACATCTGTCGTGGGTAAACTGTTTGAGGGTTTTCTAAGAGATGGTATCTTGGAGTACCTCAATGAAAATAAGCAAATTACTCCATATCAGCATGGCTTCATGAGGGATCGGTCATGTCAACCAATTTAATCAGTTTCTATGAGGAGGTAAGTTCTAGACTAGACCGCAGCGAATCAATGGATGTCGTATATCTGGACTTCTCCAAAGCACTTTGACACTGTACCACATAAAAGGTTAGTAATATAAGATGAGAATGCTTGGCCTGGGAGAAAATGTCTGTATGTGGGTAAGTAACTGGCTCAGTGATAGAAAACAGAGGTTGGTTATTAACGGTACATACTCAGATTGGGTCACTGTCACTAGTGGGGTACCACAGGGGTCAGTATTGGGCCCTATTCTCTTCAATATATTTATTAATGATCTTGTAGAAGGCTTGCACAGTAAAATATCAATTTTTGCAGATGACACTAAACTGTGTAAAGTAATTAACACAGAAGAGGGACAGTACACTGCTACAGATGGATCTGGATAGACTGGAGGCTTGGGCAAGAGAAGTGGCAGATGAGGTTTAACACTGACAAATGTAAAGTTATGCATATGGGAAGGAATAATGCAAGTCACCAGTACATACTAAATGGTAAAATATTGGGTAACTCTGACATAGAAAATGACCTAGGAATTTTAGTGAACAGAAATCTAAGCTGCAGAAACCAGTGTCAGACAGCTGCTGCCAAGGCCAATAAGATAATGGGCTGCATCAAAAGAGGCATAGATGCCCGTGATGAGAACATAGTCCTGCCACTTTACAAATCACTAGTCAGACCACACATGGAGTACTGTGTACAGTTCTGGGCTCCTGTGAACAAGGAAGACATAGCAGAGCTGGAGAGGGTTCAGAGGAGGGCAACTAAAGTAATAACTGGAATGGGTGGACTACAGTACCCAGAAAGATTATCAAAATTAGGCTTATTCACTTTAGAAAAAAGACGACTGAGGGGAGATCTAATAACTATGTATAAAATTATCAGAGGTCAGTACAGAGATCTCTCCCACGATCTATTTATCCCCAGGACTGTGACTGTGACGAGGGGACATCCTCTGCTTCTGGAGGAAAGAAGGTTTGTACACAAACATAGAAGAGGATTCTTTACGGTAAGAGCAGTGAGACTATGGAACTCTCTGCCTCAGGAGGTGGTGATGGTAAGTTCACTAAAAGAGTTCAAGAGGGGCCTGGATGTATTTTTGGAGGGTAATAATATTACAGGTTATAGTTACTAGAGAGGGGTTGTTGATCCAGGGAGTAATTCTGATTGCCTGATTGGAGTCGGGAAGGAATTTTTTTCCCTAAAGTGGGGAAAACTGGCTTCTACCTCACAGGGTTTTTTTGCCTTCCTCTGGATCAACTTGTAGGAAAACAGGCCGAACTGGATGGACAGATGTCTTTTTTTCGGCCTTATAAACTATGTTACTATGTTACTTTACTACCTCTCACATGGTCCAATGAGTTAATAAGATGCGCAGAACCAAGTTTTTTCAGATGGCATCTTTATAATTGACAGACTAGAAGGCACGCTTTAAGGCCCCATTCACACGACCGTATGTACATTTCCACATCTTATCCACATTTTTGCGGATAAGATGCGGAACCATACGGACCCATTCATTTTTCCATAGGAGAAAAAAATGCGGAATGCACACCGTGTGCATTCCGCATCCGTATATTACAGAAGTTCTCCCGCAAAAAAAATGAAACATGTCCTATACTTGGCCGCAAAATCACGTCCATAGCCCCATTAAAGTCAATGGGTCCGCAAAAATGCGGAACACTACGGAAGACTTTCCGTATGTCTTCCGTTACGTTTTTATATGGATCACGGAATACATACGGTCGTGTGAATGGGGCCTAAAAGCAGTGTGGACCCTTTGCTATTGTCAGTGGCATAGCTATAGAGGAAGCAGGGGAAGTGGCTGCTTTGGGGCCCAGAATCAGAAGGTGACAATCCAGGAGAAAGACTGAAAAATGTCATTGTCAGGGCCCCCTCAACACTATTATACAATGACATTATATACAGTGAGACTAAAGGTCCTTTTACACGGGCCGATTATCAACCGAAAAATCTTTCCTAGGAACGCTAGTGCCGATAATCGGCCCGTGTAAAAGTGGCCCTAATCAGCCGACGAACGAGCAAAACGCTCGTTCGTCGGCTGATTGGATCTTTTGGTTTCTACAAAAGATCCAATCTGTCGGGCGCACATCGGCCTGTGTAAACAGGCGATGTGCGCCTGACAGTATGGAGCTTCCCGGCCGCACGAGTGATACAGCGATCACTCGTGCGGCCCGGCGCTCGATTCATCGGGCCGTGTAAAGGCTCCCTGCCCGAGCGCCGATATCGCTGATCGGCGCTCGGGCAGGGAGACACATCGGCCCGTCTAAAAGGGCCTTAAGGGAAACTGAGGGAGCAGCTGTTGGGCTTAATCTGAGAGATTGATCTTGACTAGCCACAGGAGTGAGGTTTGTACTGGAGGAGGGGGTTTCCAAGATTCTGGAGGTGGGGGTGTTCAAAAGTTTGCTGTGAGGCCCAGTCATTTTAAGTTAAGCCACTGACTTTAGTGATTTATGGAAACAGGATGGACTATGAAGATCCTTACCATAATTCTGCTTTATTATCCATCACATGTTTTGCTGGCATTTCTGTCTGTTACAGCCACATTTTCAAAGTGTGTGTGTATCTAGAAATCTGATGTAACAGAGCCGGATTTGTCGGCAAAGATATCATGATTTTTTCAACCAGAAAGCCAAGCAATGCCTGTGTGTCAAGCTCAGGACCTGGAAGTGAATAGCAGGACCAGAGCAGCATCAAACATCAGAAGCAGGAGATTGGTGCGTTGAGTATCACCTCTTTTTTTATTTTTAACTCTTCATTGAGCAATTTAAAAATAATGCATGCGCCTCAAAATTGAAATAAACTTTTCTGATATTGCAAGTAGATTTCAGACAGGTAGCATGCCATGACATCACAAATATACAGTATATAACTCTGGTGGGTTTTAGTCAAGTGGGCTGCTTTCACATCTACAGTCAGGTAATCTAGTGGGAATTCACAAGTGGGTTTTAATCAGGTAAACTACTGTGACATCACAACTGTTTCTGTCAGGTAAACCGTTGTGACATCACAAAATGAACTGTTTCTGTCAGGTAAGCTGTTGTGACATCACCAAAATGAACTGTTTCTGTCAGGTAAGCTGTTGTTACATCACAAAACTGTTCAGCCTCATCCTGACTGACATGCATCACATTTAGCAATCCTTAAAGGGGTATTCTCATCTTGCTATTTCAGCCTTACCAGCAGCAGCTCTGCAGTTCACTTCCTGGTTTCCTGCTTCTAAGGCTGGGCGGGCTTAGGCAGTTTGAGTGAAGGGCTGCCACGCCTCCTTATGACATCACACTGAGAGCTCAGTCCTTGCGTGCTCCTTCATGTGGATAGTATGAGTCATCAGCCTGCAGTGTTTGTGAAGCTCATCTCTCCTGCTGTGGAATCCTCACTCAGAGCCAAAGTGAGCTAAGCAAACAGTAACTAGTGGCTCTCTTGCATTCTAATATAGTTTTACACACAAACCATGTTTTATCTTTTACAAGCCCATTCTTACCATAAAAACAATAATTTACTATTGTACATTGTCCCATAGCATGTTAGCTAGTAACCTAATTATCTGTGCTATTGCCTATACAGGTCTGCTATATCATCCCTCACCAATCCCCTCTAGCCCTTTTGCTCAACAGCTTCCTATACAGCACTGCTACATCTGTCCTCATCTCCCCAATAGCTAAGCAACTTCTAACTCAGCTCTGCTACATCTGTCTTCACCTCCCCCAATAGCTAAGCAACTTCTAACTCAGCTTTGCTACATCTGTCTTTCCCTCTCACACTGTGACTGAACTGCTACCCATACAGCTCTGCTACATCTGTCTTTCCCTCTCACACTGTGACTGAACTGCTACCCATACAGCTTTGCTACATCTGTCTTTCCCTCTCACACTGTGCCTGAACCGCTACCCAGGGCCAGGACTAGGCGAGCGCCTAGGGCACCATCTGGAGGGGGGCACAGCCAGGGCCGGATTATAATTGGAGCATCTGGAGCTACTGCTCCAGGCCCCGGCTCCAATGATTTCATGGGGGGCCCCGCGCCCCCCTCAGATCAGCCCACCCAGCCACTTTAAAAAAGCATACTTACCTGTTCTGCGCTGCTGCTGCCATCAGGTTCCGCGCTCCACTGTCTTCCCTGCCGGCGCAAACTATGACCTGACGCAGCACAAGACGCTGGTCTGAGGGGGGGCACAAGACGCTGGTCTGAGGGGGGGCACAAGACGCTGGTCTGAGGGGGGCACAAGACCCTGGTCTGAGGGGGGCACAAGACGCTGACCTGAGGTCTGATGGGGGCACATGGGGGCACATTGTGTTGATCTGAGGTCTGATGGGGGCACAAGACGCTGACCTGAGCTCTGATGGGGTCACATTGTGTTGATCTGAGGTCTGATGGGGGCATAAGACGCTGACCTGAGGTCTGATGGGGGCACAAGACGCTGACCTGAGGTCTGATGGGGGCACAATGTGTTGATCTGAGGTTTATTATCCCTGTACAGTGACATCACTGTGTTTATTATCTCTGTACAGTGACATCACTGTGTTTATTATCTCTGTACTGTGACATCACTGTGTGTATTATCCCTGGACTGTAACATCACTGTGTTTATTATCCCTGTACAGTGACATCACTGTGTTTATTATGCCTGTACTGTGACATCACTGTGTTTATTATCCCTGGACTGTGACATCACTGTATTTATTATCCCTGTACTGTGACATCGCTGTGTTTATTATCCCTGTACTGTGACATCGCTGTGTTTATTATCTCTGTACGGTGACATCACTGTGTTTATTATCCCTGGACTGTGACATCACTGGGTTTATTATCCCTGGACTGTGACATCACAGTGTTTATTATCTCTGTATGGTGACATCACTGTGTTTATTATCCCTGTACGGTGACATCACTGTGTTTATTATCCCTGTACTGTGACATAACTGTGTTTATTATCCCTGTACAGTGACATCACTGTGTTTATTATCCCTGTACTGTGACATCACTGTGTTTATTATCCCTGTACTGTGACATCACTGTGTTTATTATCCCTGTACTTTGATATCACTGTGTTTATTATCCCTGTACTGTGACATCACTGTGTTTATTATCCCTGTACGGTGACATCGCTGTGTTTATTATCTCTGTACGGTGACATCACTGTGTTTGTTATCCCTGTACTGTGACATCACTGTGTTTATTATCCCTGGACTGTGACATCACTGTGTTTATTATCCCTGTACAGTGACATCACTGTGTTTATTATCCCTGGACTGTGACATCACTGTGTTTATAATCCCTGTACGGTGACATCACTGTGTTTGTTATCCCTGTACTGTTACATCACTGTGTTTATTATCCCTGTACAGTGACATAACTGTGTTTATTATCCCTGTACTGTGACATCACTGTGTTTATTATCCCTGGACTGTGACATCATTGTATTTATTATCCCTGTACTGTGACATCACTGTGTTTATTATCCCTGTACTGTGACATCGCTGTGTTTATTATCTCTGTACGGTGACATCACTGTGTTTATAATCCCTGGACTGTGACATCACTGTGTTTATTATCCCTGTACGGTGACATCACTGTGTTTATAATCCCTGGACTGTGACATCACTGTGTTTATTATCCCTGGACTGTGACATCACTGTGTTTATTATCTCTGTATGGTGACATCACTGTGTTTATTATCCCTGTACGGTGACATCACTGTGTTTATTATCCCTGTACTGTGACATCACTGTGTTTATTATCCCTGTACAGTGACATCACTGTGTTTATTATCCCTGTACAGTGACATCACTGTGTTTATTATCCCTGTACGGTGACATCACTGTGTTTATTATCCCTGTACGGTGACATCACTGTGTTTATTATCCCTGTACTGTGACATCACTGTGTTTATTATCCCTGTACTGTGACATTACTGTGTGTATTATCCCTGTACTGTGACATCACTGTGTTTATTATCCCTGTACAGTGACATCGCTGTGTTAATTATCTCTGTACTGTGACATCACTGTGTGTATTATCCCTGTACGGTGACATCACTGTGTTTATTATCCCTGTACAGTGACATCACTGTGTGTATTATTTCAGTACTGTGACATCACTGTGTTTATTATCTCTGTACTGTGACATCACTGTGTGTATTATCCCTGTACTGTGACATCACTGTGTTTATTATCCCTGGACTTTGACATCACTGTGTTTATTATCCCTGGACTTTGACATCCCTGTGTTTATTATGCTGTACTGTGACATCACTGTGTTTATTATCCCTGCGCTGTGACATCACTGTGTTTATTATCCCTGGACTTTGACATCACTGTGTTTATTATCCTGTACTGTGACATCACTGTGTTTATTATCTCTGTACTGTGACATCACTGTGTTTATTATCCCTGTACAGTGACATCACTGTGTTTATTATCCTGTACTGTGATATCACTGTGTTTGTTATCCCTGTACTGTGACATCGCTGTGTTTATTATCCCTGTACAGTGACATCGCTGTGTTTGTTATCCCTGTACAGTGACATCGCTGTGTGTATTATCCCAGTGCAGGAAGAGGTAAGTGGTCTGAGTTTGTGTGTTTGTTTTCTATTTTTCAGGGTCGTGAATGCAGAGGACTACGTCGGATTCGGTGGACTACGTCGGACCAGCTTTTTTTTTTTTTAATAAAATGGTCAAACAGGGGTCTGGGGGAGTGTTTATTTCAATAAAATGTTTTATACTTGTGTGTGTGTATTTTTTTTTACAATACTACAGTTTTAGTAATTATGGCTATCTACAGACGGCCCTGATTACTAATACTGGGCTTAGTGCTTGCCGGTATGGCAGGCCAGCACTAACCCCAACATCTATTACCTCGGCACCCACCGTCACCAGGGGTGCCGGGAAGAGCCGGGTACCCGCAGGACCGGACCTTCTAAATTGAGGGTCTGGCTCTGGGGCGGCTGCAGACTGGTACCATTAGGCTGGGAAGGGCCAATAACCGTGTCCCTTCCCACCCTGGTAGTGCCAGGCTGCCGCTGCTGGTTGTATCTGGCTGGCGAAGGGAAAAAGGGGGGACCCCACGCCATTTTTTAAAATTATTTAATTATTTTTGAAAAAAAATGGCGTGGGGTCCTCCCCTTTTTTCCTTCTCCAGCCAGATACAACCAGCAGCGGCAGCCTGGCACTACCAGGGTGGGAAGGGACACGGTTACTGGCCCTTCCCAGCCTAATGGTACCAGCCTGCAGCCACCCCAGAACCGGACCCTCAATTTTGAAGGTCCGGTCCTGCGGGTATCCAGCTCTTCCCAACACCCCTGGTGGCGGTGGGTGCCGGGGTAATAGATGTTGGGGTTAGTACTGGCCATACTGGCAAACACTAAGTAATCAGGGCCGTCTGTAGATAGCGATTTAGTGATTACTAAAACTGCAGTGTTGTAAAAAAAAAAAACCCACACACTTATAAAATATTTTATTGAAATAAATACTCCCCCAGACCCCTGTTTGACCATTTTATTTAAAAAATAAAAAAGCTGGTCCGACGTAGTCCTCTGCATTCACAACCCTGAAAAATAGAAAACAAACACACAAACACAGACCACTTACCTCCTCAGGCTTCTACTTTGTAGTGATTCCTCCCGTCCAGCAGCTCGCTCAACACACACAGTGATGTCACCGTACAGAGATAATAAACACAGTGATGTCACAGTCCAGGGATAATAAACACAGTGATGTCACAGTCCAGGGATAATAAACACAGTGATGTCACCGTACAGGGATAATAAACACAGTGATGTCACAGTACAGGGATAATAAACACAGTGATGTCACAGTACAGGGATAATAAACACAGTGATGTCACATCTGACAATTATATATTCAAGCCATATATTGTAGAGGGTAAGGCCACCTTCAATATCAATATAAATAAATAAATCAGTGCACATCAAAATAAAAATGCACTCCCCACTTTATATCAGGTCCCTATCCCCCCCAAAAAAACAATAAATTTATGTGCCACCCCCCCACAGTATAATGGCCCCCATCCACACCCAGTGTCCCTTTACACTACATTTACTGTCCCAAATATCAAAATAAATAAATAAGATAAATAAATCAAATATTTATAGTTATCATAATTTTGTTTTTGGCCCAAAAATCGTTGATAAGTATAGTGGTAAGTTTTTGTGTTTTTTTTTATACTTACCTATGTAGATGCAGGACGTGTCTTCAGATCGCGATTCTCTTCTCCCTCTCTCCTCAGCGATGTCTGTGATTGCATACAGAGCATGCATGGCTCTATATACGAGCACAGACAAAAAAAGAGCTACCGCGCATGCGCGGCTGGCCGTGAACGGATAAGATCTGCGCATGCGCGGCGGCGTGCGCGCTCCTGAATATAGCCGCGGCTGCCTGGGTGAAAAAGGACTGCTGTCTGCGCAAGCGCGGCCCGCTCTGAAATCATGAAAAGCGGGCCGTATCCCAAGGAAACCAAGTGACAACAGCAAGGTATGAAAATATGATTATATAAAAATGAGGAAAATATGGCTAATCACTTACAATTACAAAAATTATCAAGGCCACCATTACTACGTTTTAAACTATGATCAATGAGATGGGAATACCCCTTTAAAATACATTTCTTGGCAATTGATTTTATTAGAAAGTGCATGTCTAAAACCAACAGTGCATCAAACATTGGCATGTTCACAAGAGAATACATTGTCAAGTGCTAAAGATGTTCTCCACAATGTTTTGTCTGCTAAATAATTAACTGGCTATTTCGTAAGTGCAAATGTAAATTGTTCTGCTAAGTAAGTGCTTACAGAATGTCATCTAATAGGATAACTGAGAAAAAGCTGTTACTTCCATTATTTTATGACCAGCCATATATAGACAGAATGGTGCTGAATAATGACAAACAAACATGTCAACACGTAAAACATGAAATATTTGAAATGTCATACATTTTGTATGTGATGTCTTTGTGATGAAATTAGCATGTCATGGCTTCTGAATTATGAAAAGTTAAAATACAAAAGTAATAGTACAAGCAAGTTCAGGGCTATAACTAAGGGCTCATACACAATATTGTTTTTGGTCAGCATTCACTTCAATGGGGCCCAAAAAAGCACGTCGTGTGCAGTCCGCATCCGTATGTTCATTCCATGGCATCCGCAAAAATATACAACACTTCCTATTCTTGTCCGCATTACAGGCAAGGGTAGGAGTGTTCTATTATGGGTTATGTGAATACGCAATTTGCAGACAGTAAAATAGGCAACGGTCGTGTGCATGAGCCATAAGCCTATAACTCTGTTCACATTATGCCCGAGCCTTCTGTCAGACATAAACTGTGAGAGCACTCTTAGTAAAGGGTGTAGTTCACTGGCATTAGATTCCAACCACTTTCTCATGTTTTTCTTACATTTTTCATATTGCGCAGGGAGGTGAGCAATCGGTATCAGTGATGGTAGAAATTGTATTTCGAAAAGAGATTTCATCACCCCAGCATTTGTAGATTAAAACTTGAAGTCTTTCCATAGATATTAAAATCACCATATTGAGTACTACAAGAAGACGGGTCTAGCCACCAGCTCTGTTCTGTCCGTTCATGCAGGATTCAACCTGCTTGCTGCCAGCAGTGTGATCTCATTCATTTCTGTGGGATTACCGCTACTCTGTGCTCTTGACCATGGCCATTGTCACCATCTAGCCGTACCCTAAGTCACCTTCCCATGTGAGAAAGTGCCTGAGCATTAAGTTCTTTAGCTTGATAAGTTCGTGAAAAGTTAATCTGCATCTTGTTGTCTGCCTGTGTAGTGACCTAGTGACCTTTACCTGTTTACCCATATTTACCCTTTGCTGACCTCATGGTGTCCCTGAAAAAAATTCTGTCTGACCCTTCACTGCCCTGTAGCAATGTCTATGGTTCAGCTGTTAAATACTCTATGAAGTAGTCCCCTGGTGGCTTTCTTGCAGCTAAGTCCAGATCCTTGTATAGGGGCTACAGGGTGAATTGCAGGGGACTCTCAGGACAATGCCCCTAGGATTAGCCACTGTTGGTTAACAAAGTGATTCTACACCCACTGCTATAGTAACTTTTTGTTTTTTTTTTGTTTTTGCGTTTTCGTTTTGCGCTCCTTGCCTTCATACTGCCATAACTGTTTTATTTTTCTATTCACATAGCTGTATGAGGGCTTGTTTTTTGTGGGACAATTTGTACTTTCAAACGCCACCATTTAATATTGCATATGATGTAGTGGGAAGCAGGGAAAAAATTCCAAATCGGGTGAAATTGCAAAAAAAGCACAATTCCGCTACAGTTTTCCTGGTTTTTTATTTACGGCGTTCGATATTCATTAAAACTGACCAGTTAATTTCATTCTACTGGTCAGTACAAATCCGGCGATACCTAATATGTATAGTTTTTCCTGCGATTTGATAGTAATAAAATAATTATAAAGTTGGCCTTTTTCTTTTTTTTTGTTGTTGTTGTCATATCTTGACCCCTATAACGTTTTGGTATTTATGTGTACGGAGCTCTATAGGGGCTCATTTTTTGCAGGGCGATCTGAAGTTTTTATTGATACAATTCTGGGGTGTGTATGACTTTTTGATCACTTTTTATTTAATTTTTTTTAGAAAAAAAAAGCGACAAAAAACTACGAATCGCCATTTGGACGCTTTTTTCCGCCACACAATTCGCCGTATTGGAATTTTTTTTATATTTTAAAAGTACGGGCGTTTTCGGTCACGGTGATACCCATGGTGTCTATGATGTTATTGTTATTTAGGTATTTATTTTTTAATTATACGGAAAGGGGGGTGATTTGAACTTTTTATATATTTTTTATTTTTTATATATTTTTTAACATTTTTAAAAAAAAAATGTTATGATTATTTTTAAGCTCAAATATGAGCTAATATATTGTGTTTTTTTCCTTTATGAGCAATCAGGGATTTACTAAATGGAGATAAATCCAAAAATTGCTCATTTCTTATCCTGGCCTGCCATCTAGTGGCCAGAATAAGAATTGCAGTTTGAAAACTGTAATCCTCACCCGCCACTCGGGGCATCTGTACACCACTTGGAAGCGTACGCTTCCGGGTTCAGACGCATCCTGATGCCGTGATCACGTGTGATCACGGCATCAGAAGGGCCAAGAAGACGCCGCCGATGTCGGTAAGTAGCGGCAAGTCTCTGCTGTTAGAAACAGCAGAGACTTGCCGGCCATGACGCCCACCGCACGGGCGAGCGGGCGTCATGTCCCCGCACTGCACCAGCGCCGTACATATACGGCGCTGGTCGGGAAGGGGTGGTATTCACTCTGATGCTCCCCTGGGTAGAGTAGTCATGGAAAGGCTGCATCTGTTCTTCCCTTCGGGACACACCCTGGTGATGGGGACTCCTACCTGATAGTAGTTCTCTAGTTCTCTGTAGCCTTGATGCGGACGGATTGTGAGGTGCAAGGCAGGGTCCCATGCAGCAGTGGGGAGGGGGCAATTATGAGGCAATTTTGATGTAGAACAATTTTTTTACTGTAGATAATCTAGTTTAAGTGCATCAGTAGGAGTGCTCAGAATGCATGGACTGGTAAGTGTTACATTAATGCACTGTCCACAGTTCTTACTGGTGATATTGCTGCAAAGATAATTAATAGGCCAAGGTGTTTCTTTAAAGCAACTTTCACACTGAACTACTGTAGCTGAGTCTTACACAAGCATCCAGGCATTGGGTGTATCAATTCTCTTTCTGCAATGCAACCTTAGGGTGGACCCTAATGTCAGACTATCCTCTGTACCTTTTTGGACAGTTTGACCTACTTTCAATATTCATGGGGATGTGGATAATTTCTCTTATGCAGGTGATCAAACTGCTCTTCAAGTTTGTCTAGGCATCATAAGACGCTGCACTCCTGAACACATGGGAAAGGAGACTCAGTGGTCCTTTTAAGACAGCATTTCTCCAAAGAACTTCTTTCTATACCTCTTCTTTATATCTGATCTGAATTCTGAATAGGCAAAGTTCTTTTTTTGGCCTGGCCCTGGTTGATGTATAACCCAGGACTGGCTCTTCTGTCAGCTACAACACTTAAAATGTGCTTACTCTTCAGAGTCTAAGCTCAGACTACTCTAGCTACAGTATACTACACAAAAGTATATTTTAACCCCTTTTGTGCCGCTAGTGGGATGCTGCATATCTATCTATCTATCTATCTATCTATCTATCTATCTATCTATCTATCTATCTTCTCCATTTATAGATAGTAAAAGTCATTTACAATGTACCATATAAATGCAGTCACATTAGATATGAAATTATATTCATCCCAGTACAGTATTACTGAAGGCAGATCTTAGCTTTAGTTTTATTTACAAAACCATGAGATCTATGCCAAATCTGTGGATTTGCTATAAAATGGATGGCAAATCTCATTTACCCAAATGGAGTCCATTACATTGTGATGGGTTCTGTATTTTTACATCAGGTTTAGAATTGCAGACTGTGGAATTATTGCCATAAAAAAATTATCCGCAAATCTGTTGGAAACCCATATGAGATACCCAAATGTGAAAAGTCTAAACGGGGTACAAAACAAGGGGGAGGGAGTTCACGTTTATAGTACAATGTGGAAAATGTAATATAAGTAGTAAAACAATTTGGGAATCTGGGAATTAAAACATAAAGACCATTAAGTATGTAAAAATAAAAAGGTAGATTTATTAATGTCCTTTAAATAAAAATGAATGTACAATTAGTTACACTTAGTAGTGTCCTGTCCTTTTGTACACTTCAGTGGGGAAGAAATTGGCAGAGATTTATCAAAACTGGTGTAAAACTGTTATAAAGCAAAATTGGCTTAGTTGTCCATAACAACCAATCAGATTCCACCTTTCATTTTCCAAATCAGCTCTAAAAAAAAAGGTGGAGCCATTTTTCCTTTATAACAGTTTTGAAAAATCTCACTTGTTGCATTTAATTTTAGAGTTATAGCATACAATACAGAATATAATTAACTATTCATATTATTGACTAAGGAAAAAAAAAGAACAGTTTCCCAGAATAATACTGCCCCATCCAACAGCCCAATCTGGAATGTATGAACCAACCTTGTATTACATAAATCCAAATGGTAATTTATCTGAAAGGCTGACATGTGATACTAATCTACCGGCTGGCCATGGCTACCTGCAACAAAATTACCTGTTCTCAAGTTTGCTGGCAGTAAGACCCATGGGGACCAAGTGATCAACACAATGCCTGCATTTTGAAATTGATTGTTTCTGATGAGGTATCCCTTCTAACTTCAGTGTGTTCACAAGCTGAAGCAAGGATCTCTACAAAGCCAGAAGGACCTGCCTATTGAGATGGCTCTGTGTGGAAATATCAATATTTTTTTAAACTATAGATGTATAGATAGAAAGATAGATATATAGATAGATAATTAATTGATATATCAGTAGATAGATAGATACTTGACAAAGAAGCAGCACTACAAATGTGGTTAAGGGCGGTGGACCCACTTTTATTCACCCCAACGGCGACATTTCAGCCCATCACAATGAGGCCTTTCTCAAGCAAGATGTATAGATAGATACTTATAGATAGATAGATAGATAGATAGATAGATAGATAGATAGATAGATTGTTATTTTCAGACAATTGATGTCCTTAAAAAGTCCATGTACACACTTGGGTTTTGCGTGTAAACCACAGTGACTGAAAAAGTTCAACATTTTAATATTTATTTCATATTTAAATTGCTGTGTATTGGCTTATAGATTGTAAAATTTTATTTCAATGGGCACAAGCAGAAAATGAAGTCATATACCCATTATAATAGGATATGCAACATTTCACAACTCAGACATTCATAGTGCTGCCATTTTGTCTGCCTTTAAAACCAAATTGTAGCAGACTTCAGCAGTCAAGGTAATGCCTCACAAGAATATCACTCAATATTAACAATCTTGTTAGATCTTTCAATGCCTCGGGAACATGTTAAAGCCCACTCATATTGCATTTGGAAATTGAAATGTGCATTGAGGATAACATACTTTATGAACTCTCAAACAAAGTAGCAATAAATCATGTAAGTTCCAGTGTTTGCCCTGAAACATCAGCATCTGCACTAAACTCATGTAAAACCAGCCAACTAAAATGCTGATAAATTAACTTTGACAAGCAAAGGGGACGCTAGAGGGGTATTGTGAAAGCAAGCTTTCTGCTGTTGTATTCTTTCCTTTACACCGGTACAGCAGAGCTAATCATGCGAAGACTAAATGGTGTTTATTGACTCCATGAATTTCATTGATTTGAAAAACTCTATTAAAGCCATAGAAGTCACTTGTATTATTCATTTTCGTGATTACAGCTCATTTGTGAAGTCATAAAGTATGTACTATTCTGTAGATAATAGTCTTGTAGAATACATTAAAACTTGAGTCCACATTTTTAGATTTTCTTGAGCTGTCAAATATAGTTCTGCACGACAGGGTAGAAACTCTTTAGCGATTTCCTAAGGTTGTAAGGGTGAAAAAAAAAACATCTGTCCATTCAGTTCAGCCTGTTATTCTGCAATGTTGAACCAGAGGAAGGCAAAATAAAAACAAACAAACAAAAAAAAACAAACAGGATAACCCTCCAGATCAACAGCCCTTTTCCCATAATGTAGTAATTTTCACTTGAAATATTTTTGTGCTGAAGAACTCCTTCCAGGCTCCCTCATATACATTTAGCTCAGCCAAACAAGTAAGTATCTTCAACGGGGAGAAGCCTATGCCAGACATGTCAGGCAGCAGCTTATCTCTTGGGAAAACAAAAAGGTCTGGTGAAAATATTAATTTCACCTGATCCTTTTCTCCCTCTGCATCATCTGTCGGGGGACAGTCAGCTGTTCCCTTCAGCTGAACCCACATACTACACTAATGTGTATGGGGCCTTTAGACCTACTGCAGATAAATGATAGGAACTCTTTGCTCATTTCAATGCACCTCATGAAATTCTTAGCATTGGCAGCAGCTGTCTGACACTGGTTGCTACAGTTAAAGATTAAGTACACCTTTGGGGGCAATTTTTTATGATTGCATTTTACTCATTTGGGCTAAAATAATTTCTTCAGTTGGTCTTTATTAAAAATATTCAGCCATTCTGTCACAAAGGGTTAACTGTCTAGTTCCTGTGTCAGGAGGAAATACAATCACCTGCTCATTAGCGGAGGAGAACTCTGCTATTACATGCAGCGATCTCCTCCACAGCATGGGGAAACATGAGCCTTATGCAGTGCTCATCCCCATGCTGTCTAGTTGTATGCCAGCAGTAGATCATGATTACACAGCCCGATCTTTGGCCAGCAATTATTTTTTAGCAAGTAGAGATGAGCAAATCTATTTGCTGCTTCGTAGATTCGATATGAATCTTCGCAATTTTCTACACTGCGAATCGGATACGGATCTTTTCAGATTTGCTCCGGTCGAATTTTAAATATTCTTTGTATGCAAACACTACGTACGTGTCTGATGAATTGTACGCTAATGCTACGTATCAGTAAATTTATAAACTGATGCGTACAAATTCAGTTAATTAGCAAACTTTTACTGTATGTTCGTTATTTGTGCGGAAATGTTCATGGTGAGAGTGACAAAAAGCCCGGGAAGAACCCGGTCACCTGACCTAGTGGGAAGGGCTTGCACTGATTGGCCCATAGGCTCCTTAAACCAGAGACATCAGTTGTGCTGCGACTGCTGAGATGAGCAGGAGCTTGTGAAAGACAGAGAACTGTTTTCTGTGAATTGTGGTGGTGTTATGGGCATCCATAATACACATATCAGGGCTAGTGCAGGGCTAGTGCAGGGCTAGTGCAGGGCCAGTGCAGGGCCAGTGCAGGGCAAGTGCAGAGCTAGTAATATTAATCAGGCAGGGAGAGTGAGGGAGAGAGACAGGGGGAGAGATTAAGACCCGATTGCCTGCTGCCATAGTCAAGTGAAAATGTCTGGCATGGAAACGCAAAAGGGTTCCACTTCCAGCCAGACCTTGAGCTAAAAATAAAGAAGTAGAAGGTGGCACTAGCAGTGGCAAAGGACATGTAGCCGCAGCTTCTACCGGTAGAATTCATAGTAGTTGGCCACTGTTTCCCCAGGCTAACCCACCAAGACGCAAACTTGTTGTAGAGGAGAAAGTGGATGAGATAGTGGAGTGGATGCCATTTTGAAAACTTCGCTCTGCCTCTGAGGAGTGCACGCCGCAGCCTAGCGTCGTGCGTGCCTGCGTAGTACGTAATCGCTAGACAATAGTACGCTAAGGATTCGTACACACTTTGTATGCTCATGTGCACGTATTCAGTTAAGTAGCGTACCTTTAACAACGCTATGTTCATTATTAGTGCGCAAATGTTCGCAGAACACGACCAGAATAACAAATGATTTTTATGCAGCTTCGATCGAATAGATTCGTATTAAGAACTAATCTTTTCATAAATTCAACGAACATTCGGCAAAGCAAATCTTTGAAGAGTCGCTCATCTCTATTAGCAAGCTAATAAAAGATTCCGATTGTCTGACAAACTAATGTTTGCTCATTCATGAGGGAATTGGTGGCATTATTAGACTGCCAGATCATTGCCAGCGAGCATTCCTGGGAATGCTCATAACGATAAACTGACAGTTGGCCAGTCTAATACAGCCTTAAGCTACATTCTTATCAGTAAGATAAGAATTGAGCTATATTGAGTGTTTAGAGTGTCAGAGATCAAATATAAGAGGCCATCAGTTGGGTGCCTGATGGAACAGAATGAAAACAGACAGCTTGCTACTAGAGAATCTCAAGGCTATACACAGAAAATGTCTCACATTTTTTAAATAAAGACCAATTGAACAAAACCTATTTTAGTTCAAAATGAGTATAATGCAATAATTTAAAAAATTCCCCAAAAGGTATACATAGCCTTTAAGTTTACCGTCAGCTAAAATGTTTATGTCCTTTTTAGTGTTACCCAGTGTTTTACCATTTAGTATGCACTGCTAACTTGTATTATTCCTTCCCATGTGCACAACCTTACATTTGTCAGTGTTAAACCTCATTTGCCACTTCTCTGCCCAAGCCTCCAGTCTATCCAGATCCCTCTGTAGCAATATATTGTCCTCCCACTAGTGACAGTGAACCCAATCTGAGTGTGTACTGTTAATTACCACCCTCTGTTTTCCATCACTGAGCCAGTTACTTACCCACATACACACATTTTCCTCCAATCCAAACATTCTCATTTTATTTTATTTTCATTGACATTCTCCAGGACAGTATTTCTTAGAAAACTTTTAGAACATTTACTCAAAATTAAACTTACTGGTTAAATTTCAGGTTTAGTTTTTTTGGATCACATTTTGACAATTTTAATATTGGTGCTATCTTTTATGCTATTCTAAATGTTATCCCCCGCCAACACACACATTTGCTGTACCCTCTGTCTTCCATTTATTTGTCTTATTCTAATATACTGTACACCCCCAAAACGATTTCTTACATTATCACAAGATTGCAAGAGCTGTAAATTACATTGGCTAGATACAACAATATAACATTTCAAAGGAAAAAGAAGAAACAAAACACTTTACCTGTAGGTGAATCATTCTCTTTTTACAAACCTCAATGTGCTAAAGCTCTTATTTAAAGTAGAAAATGGAAAAAGTTTTTTTTTCACATGAACTTTAGGCAGTCTGTAAAAGTTATTGAGTATATTGTTATGCATGACACATGCAGAAGACAGGCAGAGAACCTATAACTACTAACACGACTTCTGGTCAAGTTATAGATTTCCAAATCCTATTATAGTTTGACTACATGTAGACTAATTACACATTAGGCTAAAGATGGCTAAACCCGCTAATTTCAGTGGAACCAGCTGACCATCTAATGTGTATTAGATGTTTGGCCAATGTTTGCTCAGCAAAAATTAGGGAAAAAAAGAACTGAGCTTGTGAAATCTTTTGTTCTCCGGGTGATAAACCAATACCAAAGGTGTCTGTCAGTGGCTTATTTCACTACCCACTGAGAACACATGCACACACAGCCAAATTGTGTAAGCATGTATATGGGAAGGTAAGAAGGGAATAACTGTTGGCCAGAAGAATGTTTGGCCAACAGCAAATGAAGGATTATAGGCATCTAAAGAGCACTGAATAGGTATCGATAAGCTTTGCACGTGGACCTAGAAGAATTTCTTCCCCATTTTCTCTGTAAAACTGTTAATGTTTTGTCAAGTTACATTGTGACTTATGAACAGATATCTTCAGGTCTACTCACAAATTTCCAGTTGAGGTCCATCTCTATCTTAAAGGGGTTGTCCGGGTTCAGAGCTGAACTCGGACATACCTTTAAATTCACCCAGGCAGCCCGCCTGAACAGGGCATCGGAGCATCCTATGCTCCGACGCCCTCCTTTGCCCTGCGCTAATTAGCACAGGGCAAAGGCATTTAGCCCGGTTCCGGTGACGTACCGGGCTCTGCCAGGCGGATGCTTCCGCCCCGTAGTGAGCCCGGTGACGCCACCAGCGCTGATGGGCGGGCTTTAGCACTGCCCTAGCCAGTAAAATGGCTAGGGCAGCGCGAAAGCCGGCCCATTACAGCCGGTGACGTCACCGAACTCACTGCCGGGCGGAAGCCTCCGACAGGCAGTGTGTTATGTAAATAAAAGAGCCCTTGCCCTGCGCAATCCAGCGCAGGGCAAGGGAGGGCATCGCAGCATGAGATGCTCCAATGCCCTGTTCAGGCGGGCTGCCTGGGTGAATATAAGGGTATGTCTTGGTTCAGAGTTCAGAACCCCTTTAAGTTCCATTTACGTATGAAGACTCATTACTGATAACTGGCCTGTGTAAATGTTCTGCTGATCAGCCAACAAATAAGAAAAACTCTTGATCGTTTATGGTGCACATAAATCATGGTTGAAAGCACATCACTCTGTGTAAACAGGGATGTCCTACCAACAAACAATGATACTGTATGGGGACAAAGGATCATCGTAATGTTCATTAATCCCCATGCAGCTGAGATGTTTGCCGCATGCAAATGCAATTTAAATGAGTGGGAACAAACGTCTTTTTTTAATCATTGCCTTCTCCATTGACCCATGTAAATGGACTCTTAGGCATCTTGTACATGGCAGAATGACTATATGTGCTTGGAGCCGGCACAAAAAATCTCTAGTCTCAAAACTGTACTATGGAGATATTCACCCACTAAAGCATGGCATATGATATTCATACCCGTATTCCTTCTCGTGATTTGATTATAGGCATACCAAGGTACAGTGTGGGCCCATATAGTCCTACTTTTGTTGTATTATGACCCCAAAGAACTTATCCATAATATGAATCTGTGTTTGAGACTTATACTTGACTTAATCACAGATATACAGTACACTCGCTGCATACTTATAACATTGTACATAATACTGCTTGAAATTGTATTTGTGATGTAGCCTGTGACTTTCTCTATAACTTTCTGTAACATTTGAATATTATTCAGCACCACCCGTCTCTTTTCCAGACTCCACTTCAATCAGACATGTAAATAGAATGAGTAGCTGTCTCTCATACATTTCTCTTTTCTATCTGTTTTATACACAGTAAAATCCTACTAATGTCCCTGCTGAAACAGAAAACAAGATGCTCTAGTTAATAATGAGTCTCTTGACTACTCAAAAAACCCACAGAGTTTATCATCTAATTAGAAAGTGTGATTTTTCTGTTGATAATGAATATGGGTGATGTCACTATGATGAATGAAAAGAGCAGTGTATAGAATGAATTAATTAGTAGAAGTGGAAGACAGAAATGCATCTAGAAAACAATCAACACATAGTGAATTTAATGTCAGGAAGGTCAAGAATAAACTATATAGCAACATCTAAGCCACCCTTTTTAGCTTAATAGCTGCATTTATATGAAACAGGTGGCATTGAGCCACATTAAAGGGGATGTCTGGCGGATGACATTTTTCAATGAGATCCCAAGAAAAGACTGAACAGAAATTTACACTGCTCAATCCAATACTTTCCTACAAAGTTAAGATCTTGAATGGTGGTAGTTCAAGTTCATATATGTGTGACTGTGAAATATACATGTGGCATTCGCTGTTACTATAGATCCTTTACTGACAATCACTTTTTATTTTATTTTTTTTACAATCTCACATTAAGAGTTCCTGTTCTTCCTGGTTCCATAGTGGTGTCTATTTCATGTTCCAGCTCAACATGTAGGAAATGATCTCTAACTGCATCAGACCACCACTGTAGACAGTGATTGGATGAGCAGTAATTTCCCTGGTGTTGAGAAGGACAGGAAGTAGAGATTAGGGGGGGGGGGAGAAAAGGTTGTAGGGACAGGTTCTGGGATAGGTAAGGTGAGTCTGGATTTAAAAAATAAAAATTATTAAGCTGGGTAACCTTGTTTACTATTATAGAAGTATGTGACATGCTAATGAAATACTTCTGTGTATAAATAATGTTTTTTTGCAATGCTGGTTGTAGTTCTGGCATTCACTGTTATTATAGATCCTTAACTGGCAATCATTTTTTTAACAATCTCATATTAAAAGTTCCTGCCCTACCTGTTCCCATAGAGGCATCTATTTCCTGTTCCCACTCAGTATGCAGGAAATGATCACTCACTCACTGGGAATAGTCACCACTACAGTGATTGGCTGAGCAGTCACTTTCTTGGTGTTGAAAGAGACAAGGAAGTAGAGGAAGTAGAGACCAGACCAGAGGGACCAGAAAAGGTTGCTGAGGAAGGGTTAGAGATAGGTAAGGTGAGCCTGGTTTAAAATATATATATAAATAATCAGCTGGACAACTTTGTTCAATATTATAGACGTATGTGACATGACAATGAAATACTTTGATATACAAATAATAGGGATCATTTACTTACGCCAGGTCTAAAAAAAAAGGAGTGGCGTGGACAGGGAAGGGGACAGTCCAGCAAGTCCATCTCATTTAACATTTTCTATGCTTGTTTTAGGCCTGATCCTCTTCATAACTTTGACAAATCCTTCACAAGTTATGGGGCTTTATTAAGACCAGCATCTAAAAAGTCGGTCTTGATAAATGTGCCCCAATGATTTTACAATGTTAGTCAAAGTTCTGGAAATTTGTTATATCATTTTTGTTATGTGATAGAAATCCAGAAGGCAATTAACGAATTGTACCTGGTACCAAATTTAACTTTTACATCCCCATTGTTATTGGCACACAATATAATATAAGGCATTGCTGTTGCTCTGCTCTCTCAGCAACTGAAGTGGCTGGACTATGCATAAGGGTCAGGAAACTCATTACAATGAATATCTAATTGACCAATCCAGTAATAGTGCACAAAGAAGTTGGTAACAGGTGTGCTTAGTGTTACCTCTGATATATATATATATATATATATATATATATATATATATATTTCAGATAGTGTTAAAGGTGCATCTATCCTACGAAACATGCACTTTAATACGCAAGGTATTATGCATGGTATAAAGAAAAAATGTATTAGATAGGAGTTAAGTGCAGTGAGAATGCCATTTGAAACATAATGTATTCTGCCCACAGATCCATTACTATAAAGAGATTGGCTGATGAAGTACTGTAGAAAACTCATTGCCAAATACCCTATTAGAGAATTCTGATATAAAAGAATAGGTCCTTAGTACTGAATGCTAGTGTATTATGTAGAGCAGTAAGAGTGTCAGTCTCTCTAGAAAACCTAGCATCTATGCTCATAGTAACAGCTCATTGATAAAAGGACCCTTTACATGAATCAACTAAACAAGCAATTATCAAAAAGGAACCATTTATTCTCAATAATTGCCTAATCTCCAGTGGGTGTAGCAGGCATCCCCCTGTAATTGATTCCTCCAGTAAGAAGTTGTCCCCATACAGATTAATTGTTTCTGGGAAACAGATCCATGTTTACACAGAACAATCTGCTGACCAGGAACGATTTTGAATGATGCATCAGCAATGCTTTCACCTAAATAACCAACATTTGCTCATTCATTGGGTGATTATGGAACTTTTGCACATGACAATTATCAGAAAAGTACATTTCTAGGAATACTCCTCCTGATAATTGTTGCAATTGTTGGCCTTCATTGGCCGATTGTTGGCTAGATCATCACTGACATGTGTTTGTAGTAACACTTGTTAGTGATAATCTGGCAGTGTAATACTGTCGCTGATTACCCGATGAACAAGCAAACACTTGTTCTTCGGGCAATCCAGGTTTTTAAGGAGCAAACAACCAATCAGTTAAGGGGATGAGCGATGGCATTAGCTCCATACAGTGCAGGATAGCACTGCATGTAATAGCAACAGTCTCCTTCTCAAATGAGCAGGCAATTGCTGGAAGGAACGCTCCCTTGCCAACAATCATCTGCCTGATCTTTTGATGTCCCATTGTCCTAATGTTTTATTTTTATTGTGGTGGTGTTATAGCCAGGCTTAACGCTTGTCTCCAGGCTTCCAGCCTCATGATTATCTTATCTTCTAGGGAACATTTTAACAACAGGAATTGTCCAAAGTACATAACTTTGAAAGTGGTTATAGATGTAAAGATTTGATGATAAAGTGAAGAATATTTATGATTTGTTTTATAAGTAGGGCAATAATCTGGAAAGGAACATACACAAGAGATATTTCCCACAATTAAAAAGTTTTTTTTCAGGTGGAAAAATGTTTGCTGCCTGAATTGTTTTCAGTTGCATGGACAAAACCATTTATATTTAGGGCTGTAAGATGGTCGGGATAATTGATGTGCAGACGTAATATTTTTTATTAGAGATGATTAAATCTTTAGAGATTCTGTTATACATTAATTTTCCAAAATGTGAATTATTTAGATTCACTTTGAATGTTAAAGTTAGTGAATCAAGTCTATTATCTAAAGCTATAATGTTTTGTGTGCAGGGGAACGTCTCTCAGAAGCTTAGGGAAAATTTATGATCAAATAGTTCTTCAAATAGTCTTTTATTTTGCACCACTTTTGTATATCAACTGTATTATCTGACACCAACCAGCTAACAATCAGCGAAAATGAAGAATTTCAGCCACTGACAGCAGGTAGATGAAACACAAATAAATCAATTTCTCTCCAGAGACAGTACAAGCCCTCCTCACCAACTGACGTGTCCTGCACACTAAACATGGAAGGATGTCTAATTAGTATTCCATGCAAGGGTAGTAGCGAAAGGGTGAAATACAGTCTGAACCAAGAGAATACGTGTTGCTGTCTAATCAACAGCACATTGTTATTACCTCGCCTCCCATCTTTCTAACAGGATTCTACGAATCTGCTTAATTGAAAGAGTAGGAGGATGTACTTTTTCATTACAGAGATGAGAATGCTTTACATTTGCTAGATGGATGTTTAGGAGGCAACACTTAGTATGCAACCAGACAAATATTTCCATTATACAAATAACTAATATATTCTAAAGTAAAAAAACAAACAAACAAAAAAAAAACACAAAAACAAAAAAAAAAATAACAACAACTGAATTTCAGTTGGTGGCAGCCAACAACCAATTTTTTTTCTGATCAAATCAATATCTCTTTATCTCTTAATATTACAAAAATGAGTTTCTGTCTGTCTGTCTCTCTGTTCTCTATGCGCAACCAGACTACTGGACCAATTTTCACCAAATTCGGCACACAAGTACATCAGGTGTCCGGGAAGGTTTTAGACCAGGTCTCAGCTCTCTAGGACGTACCGTTCCCAAGATATTCCCAAAATATTATCTCCATTAGCCAATATTAGTCTGGGAGCATTTCACTTCAAATTCCAACTGCCATTTTCTCCAGATGCACACAGGTTTCCATAACAACCTAGCCAGGTAATTAGCAGCCAGCTGAGGAGCTCAGTCATTTCTATTCACTGCTTTAAAGAGGCAGAGCGCTGTGGATGACACTGTTAAAGGGGGTATTCTGGTTAACATAAATATAACTTATGTTTTAGACTAATTTTAGACTAAGACCGTTCAGTAGTAATAAAAGATGTTTTCTTCCGCTGCTACCCATTGAGTGTTCTCATAAATTACCATGGTATCGACCTTTAATTCAGACCACCCTCAAAAGAAGGACTTAAAAGCAATCTCCCCAAGGTCCTGATAAACCATGCCCCCGATCAGGTCACGCCCCCTCCCACTCCGCAGCCAATGGGGATTGAAAAAAATGAAGGTAAAAGTCAACTTCTGTCAGCTGCAGGAATGGGTGGGAGGGAGACTTTCTCTCTGCAACATCACACACAAAGATGAAATGAAATAGATGAATGATACCCAGGCAAAGCCAGGTCCCAATGGTTACATATCTTCAGGCCATGCCCCCTCCCACTCCTCAGCCAATGGGGATTGAAAAAATGAAGGTAAAAATCAATTTCTGTCAGCTGCATTGACTTTCTCTCTGCAACGACACACAGAAACACTAAATGAAATAGATTAAATATACCCATGTGAAGCGATGTTTTCTTCTACTGCTACCCACTGTGTTTCCTCATAAATTACCAAGGCATCAACCTGTAATCCAGGTAACACTCAAAAGAAGGACTTAAAAGCACCCCCCCTAAAGGTCCCACTAAATCACGCCCACGACCCAGTCAGGTCACGCCCCCTCCCACTCCGCAGCCAATGGGGATTGAAAAAATGAAGGTAAAAATCAACTTCTGTCAGCTGCATTGACTTGCTCTCTGCAACGACACACAGAAACATTAAATGAAATAGATGAAATATACCCAGGCGAAGCCGGGTCTTTCTGCTAGTATCTTATATATAAAAATGAGTTTCTGTCTGTCTGTTCTCTATACGCAACCAAACTACTGGACCGGTTTTCACCAAATTCAGCACACAGGTACATCAGGTGTCCAGGAAGGTTTTAGACCAGATGTCAGCTCTCTAGGATGTACCGTTCCCGAGATATTCCCGAAATATGATCTCCATTAGCCTATATTAGCCTGGGAGCATTTCACTTCAAATCCCAACTGCCATTTTCTCCACATACACACCGGTTTTCATAACAAACCAGGCAGGTAATAAGCATCCAGTTGAGGAGCTCAGGTAAATAACATCCAAGCCATTGCTCTTCACTGCTTTAAAGGGGCAGAGTGCTGTGGATGACACTGTTAAAGGGGTATTCCGGTTACCAGAAATATAACTTATGTTTTAGACTAAGACCATTCAGTAGTAATAAAAGATGTTTTCTTCCACTGCTAACCTTTGCATTTTATCATAAATTACCATGGCATTGACCTGTAATTCAGGCCACCCTCAAAAGATGGACTTAAAACCCCCACCCCAGGTCTCGCTATGTCATGCCCCTGACTCGGTCAGGCCATGCCCCCTCACATTTCCAGTCAACGGGGATTGAAAAATTGAAGGTAAAAATCAACTTCTGTAACCTGCAGGGGTGGGAGGGAGGGTGATCTGCAATGACACACACAAACATTAAATGAAATAGATTAAATGTACTTGTGCGAAGCAATGTTTTCTTCCACTGCTACCCACTATGTTTCCTCATAAATTACTATGGCATTGACCTGTAATTCAGGCCACCCTCAAAAGAAGGACTTAAAAGCACCCCCCTCCCCGCAAGGTCCCTCTAAACCACGCCACCAATCCAGTCAGGTCACGCCCCCTCCCACTCCGCAGCCAATGGGGATTTAAAAATGAAGGTAAAAATCAACTTTTGTCAGCTGCATTGACTTTCTCTCTGCAACGACACACAGAAACATTAAATGAAATAGATTAAATATGCCCAGGCGAAGCCGAGTCCTTCTGCTAGTATGTAATACAAGTTATCAAAAAAAGAAAATTAAAAAACAACAGCAACCAGTGGAGTAAGCCATATAGAATTGCATGTTATTGCCAACAAGAACTCATAATGAGATTTTTTTTTTTGTAATATGCACTCAAATGCAAATAACCCTGGAATGATCCAGTGCTCTATTGTAATACTATATTTATAATATATAATTATAACACTATAAATTGCTTTATGTTAACTCCTGGTTTGCATGAGATCTTTGGCAACAAGTCACCATACATATATTTGATGGTTCGCTCCCAGGCTCTTCTTCACCTGAGTGCCACAGCACTAGGTCCTGCCACACAATATAGCATCAGAGCATAATGTGCTTTGATGCACACAACACCCAGAGGTATCCAGGGTTAGGAGATGAAGAGAAGCCTGTAAGCAAGGAGGGTAATAAAATAGAGGGGTCTAACGTAGGAATTTAGCAATCTAGTCTGGAGCCTGAATTTATTTAGGGCAATGGTCTATGGTTTGCATTAATTATGGGGTCTGGTCTGGGTTCTCAATTAATTTAGGGGTCTGGTATGATGTTTGCACAATGAGTACAATCTGAAATCTGAATTTATTTAGGGTTTTGCTGAGACCTAAAATTATTTAGTGGTCTGTATTTATTTGAGACTTGTCTGATGTTTGAATTAATGTTGCGGTCAGTCCTGAATTTATCGGCATTGCTATTCAGGCTGGGGGTGCTATAGAAATGAGGGGACAAAGATGTTTCAGCATCATACTATGCAATGATCAGGAGAGTGGCCATGGTGGTTTAGGTAAGAGAGAGAAAGAAGAAAATGAAAGAAAAAAATCAATCAATTATTACAACAGAAAGTTTTTGTGTAGCCCAGGTCTAATTGACAACTGGGTGTTAACATTCCCATTGTCAATTGGATACTTTCCAGAAGGAATAACAGAAGAATAGCACAATCCAGAGTTCATGTGCCATTAGAATTTTTTATTTATTTTTTTCATGGGGAATTCAAGTATTTACTAACAGACAAGTAATGCGTAGTAACAGGTCCCCTTTTATGTATTTTTTATGTATTTTGCATGTGATGACATCGGATCAGACCTCTGTGTAGTTTTTAATATGATAATATGTTGCAGATTGTCTGTGTAGAACTAGTATCTGACCACTATATAGTCACTGTGTGATGGTATTATTGATTATATTGGTGCTTTATTAGTGGTAGCATACTCTACATAGCATGAACTATGCCTCTATATCATGGTGTAGTTTTTCCAATTTTCACTTTTTTTTCCTTCTTGTGTTGATTGTAGGCTTTACATATTTAAAGGATAAATGAATGGTGGCACTAAAAAAAGCATCTTGTGCTGTTCTTTTTCTTACCTCCTCCAAGGTTTTATACCTGGCTTTAAACCTGGCTATGGGCAACCAAGCCAGTTGTACTTTACACCAGTTTTATAAATGACCCTAATAGTGTCCATTTTACCCCACCTTTGGTCTATGAGCTTAGAACATATAAACCCAAATTGCCATGGCTCTCCTTGCCCCAGTGGCATTTTTTTGGTGCACTGAGGTGCATTTAGGCTATGATCCCTTTCCCATTAAGTCACTCCCCTTTCATGTGAAGCCATGCTACCAGATGAGGCGTAACAAGCCTAGAAAGTTTGTAACAGTTGGTAAATGTGATCCATAGCATGCATGCCAGTTTCCTGGTGCAAAATGCAACAAAAAACAGGAACATTTTCAATAGTAAATCTGCCCCATTGTTTTTGTGTGGCAACCAGCCATTACAGCCATCAAGATGTGAAATGCTTCAGCAAATATCAAATAAAAAGTCACTGAGAGGTTGCCCACAGTTGCACCTTCCATTTTTGTGCATTGATTTAATTTAAGTCTTCCATGTATTTCAGTTATAATATATGTTTGCCCTTATCTTTGCATAAAGCCAATTCCAATTTCTTAAAAGTCAATACAGTATTGTGCTGTATATACATATACACAGTACATAGTACAGTATATAGAATATGTTAGCAAACCCTTGAAAAACTTCAATTCACATCACAAACACTGGGTGGCCATACATACACACAGCACAGACATCTCATGACATCATTAAATCTTGTATGTTTTAAAGTCGGCCATCTTGTGCCACAAATTTCAGGTATGTTAAGCCAAGTCACGGAAAAAAAAGTGCTGCGGGTTGCTGATAGCAACGGATCACATGTGCAGGATTTGCTACCCATTTTGATATGCACGACAGCATATAGGGTTTTGAGCACTTCTCTGCCATTTTAGACCACTTTTTTTCCGTGATTGTGTTTGGACATTTACACCTGGAGGTGTGGCAACTCCAGGTTTGAATGTGCCTTGACTTAGATCTTATGGTAACATTCTGGTGCACCTGTGCAGCCTGAGTCACACGAGTCATTGGTAGGTGGGACTCACAGCCTCCTCCCTCCTCCCATTGGATGTGTGATCTCACGCTGGAGGTAACTAGGAGTAGGTCGCTGTGTGTTGGCCTGTATGCTCTTTCCGTAATTGCCCATACGGCATCGGTAGGTTAGCGTTAGGTCCCGTGTCACTCTGAGATACCTTGCTCGGGCTCCGGTATGTTCTTGATATAAGAATATATTGGCGAAAGTCTCATTTTAACATCAGCGTGAGGGTTTAGCCATATATTATCAATTGCATTTACTGTTGCAGTGCATATTTTTCCATGATTTGTATGTTAGGCCAAGGACAAAGGTAAAAAAACCTGGATGTTCAGAACTCATTACTGGAAGCATATAGACATTGGGAATACATTTCATACTGCATCATTATTTTTTATACAACAATTCCAAAAATTCCAAACACTTACCTCATTCATTTGAGCAAGAAGAAGCCGCCGCTCCCATCTTGATTGAAAATTTTATCATGGCTCTTTGTTACTCAAACAGATGAGGTGAGTATGTGTATGTTTTCTTACGACATTTCAAGGAAAATTGATTCATTACCACGAAGCACAAGGAAATTTGGCTTTATGGCAAATTGAATTTTCCCTAAAATTCTGATGGAAACTCTATCTATCTATCTATCTATCTATCTATCTATTTACCTACCTATCTATGGCCTTGTTCACACTTCAGTTTTTTGATCAGTTATTTTCATCAGTTATTGTGAGCCAAAACCAGGTGCGAGTCAACAACACAGAACAGGTGCAGATCTTTTCATTATACCTAATGTGTGTGGAACATCCACTCCTGGTTTTGACTCACAATAACTGATGGAAATAACTGATCAAATAACTGATGTGTGAACAAGCCCTATCATGTATCTAATTTATTTATATAAAGGCAAATGACGAGACAGCACTCCATGTTCAGTGAAAGGGTATTGGACCCATTTATTTCCCAGTAACAACGTTTCAGCCCAACACCATGAGGCCTTTGACAAATGTTGAGGGTGGAAACATTGCTACTAGGGAAATAAACAAGTTCAACACCCTTTCACTGAACCTGGAGTGCTGCTTCATCCTTTGCCTGTGGATCTATTAGTGGATTTTTTTGCCTATACTCCCAGAGGGATTGCACCCAACAATACTACTGACTGTGCTGCTGTCTTTTATTTTTGGACTATCTATTATCTATCTATCTATCTATCTATCTATCTATCTATCTATCTATCTATCTATCTATCTATCTACAGTGTCTATCTACAGTGTCTATCTACAGTGTCTATCTACAGTATCTATCTATCTATCTATCTACCCTTTCCTCTCTTTTTCTCTTTGTGTCTTTTTCTATCTATCTGAATATTAGGAAGCAACTGAATATTCTGTTCTTGAATTATAAAAATAGGATTGTCTAAAGATCTGAGTGATTCTAATAAGAGCTGAATCATGATGCTAGAAGATTTTGTCACGGCATCTCTAAAACCTCAAGTTTTGTGAGGTATTCCCACTATGCATTAGTTACTACCTACTAAAAGATGATCCAATGAACAAAATGTTGAACTGGTGAAAGGTGTCTTGATGACCAAAGTTCATTGATACTCATGAGGACCAAAGGCCAGCAGGTCTGTTTCAATCCCAAATTGATAAAAATCAATGCTGGCCATGATAGAAAGGTGTCAAATCATACTACATTGCAACTTGCTGTGTTTACTTGCTGTGTACAGGGCTGCATAGCCACAGACCAGCTACAGTGCCCACTTGAACTCTTGACAAGTGCCTTCACAAGTGACCAACTGAACTAGACCATGGCACACCAGATTAGGGTGGCCTGGCCTGATGAAACCTTTTTTTTCATTTACATTGTGTGGATGGTTGTGTGCATGTGTGTCACTTAGCTGGGGAAGAGATAGCACACAGGACACAGGACTTCCTGGGCCAGTTTGTGGTACGTAATGCCTAACACATAGATTATATTGAGACGGGAAGTCCTGTGTGCAATCTATTGATGTACTGCCGTATATGGGGTTAATATTTTTTCATTGAATCAAGCACCTTCAATGTTGTGATGTTTTTTAAGGGCTGAGTGCAATAGTGTATTGCCATAATGATATTACGAGATGCCGATTTGGGTATTCTAGCTGGTGGCAGGAGTGTTCAGAGCTGAGGTTCTTTGGATTATAGATGATGTAAATGGTTGTTGTTTTATCATGAAATAATAAATTTGTGAATAAGTTTATATGAACTATTTAGGACTCCGTGTTTTTTTTCATGTAATCAGTATTAGTTTGGGGAGTAGTTCAGTCACGAATAGTAGTGATTTAAGTGTGAACTATACATATTGATATATATAAGTAAACTTTAATGTAGATGAGTCACATGCTCAAACGGATGCCATTTTATGTGCTTTTCTTGTTGGATAGAGCTGTGTGAGTATCTCGTGCCTTGCTGGTATTAGATTCTTCCGTTTTTCTGTGCCACAATCATGCCCAAGTACATTGAGAGAGGACTTCTTCTATGCTGGCTCCTTTCCCGGCGTTTCGGAAGTCATTCTGATATGCTGGAGGAAGAAGAACCAAGGAGGAGAAGGAGGCAATGGGTGCATCCTATAGTCTCCCAAAGGCTCAGGAAGGGACACTTCCATACATTGTATGCAGACCTGCGACAGGACCCTACAAAATTTCACAACTTCTGTTGTCTGTCATTGGAGTCATTTGATCGTCTGCTAGCATCTCTTCGTCCGTACCTAACCTTTCATGATACGAACATGAGGCGCTGTATAGGACTAGAAGAAAGACTCATTGTCACCTTGAGGTAAACATTATTCTTATTTTTTATTATTATTAAATTTTATTTAAATTTATTAATTCAAATATAATTAAATTATTGTAGGTTATTTGAGTCATACTACGTTATGCCACATATCTCTGAGAGGTTTTTGTATCAGCTCAGGGCAGGGTTGCCAACTGAAATTTCTGGAAAGTCCGTAAAAATAGGGACCTTTTTCGTGTGTCCTTTAAAAACGGTGATGGTACTCAACTAGATTATTTTGGTTGGAATTATGATCATTTTACAGCTTACAGTAAATGCAGCTAATGAGGACTTATCAGTATATTGAGCAAAAGCTGTGTTACTTATCATTATGGTTTTCCAAATTGTCTGTGTTTTTGGGATAAGATGTCTAGAAAAAAGAAAAATTCTGGTTGGCAACCCTGGCTCACGGACTAGCAAATATACTTAGAACTGAGTTTTTTCTGTAATATAGTGTACCTTTTTAATACTTGATGACATATTTGACATTATTTTATATCTTTCAGATTCCTGGCTACTGGTAATTCATATGCTTCGCTGCATTTTGAGTTCCTGCTGGGGGTCTCAACTATCTCTGGGATAGTCAGCCAAACATGTAAAGTGATATGGCAACGTCTCAGAGAAGCGGTGATGCCCACCCCCAAGGCGGAAGATTGGCTACTTATCGCCGAGGGTTTCCAAAATTCTGCTCAGTTTCCTAACTGCATTGGGGCACTTGATGGAAAACACATACATGTTAAGAAGCCCGCTCGCTCAGGGTCTCAATACTTTAATTACAAACAGTACCTTTCTGTAGTGCTGTTAGCCTTAGTTGACAGTAATTACAGGTTTGTAATTGTGGATATCGGGGCCTACATCAGACGTCTGCATCTTTTGTGCATCCACAATGGGTGAGCGACTTTGTGCTAATCAGTTAGCCCTACCGGAGCCCAGACCCCCAGCTCCATTTGTAATTGTGGATGATTTGCATTATCACCCAATTTGATGCGCCCCTTCCCCAGACATGATTTAGACGACCGAAAGCGCATATTCAACTACCGACTGACTCGTGCTAAGTGGAGAGTATTCATGTCGTCAATGCAAATGGATCCAAAACATGTCACCCTGGTGATCCAAGCTTATGTAGTTTTACACAATTTCACCAGGATCCACGATGTGTCCTTGGATGCAGAACTTGTTCAAAATTTGACAACCACACCTGTCAATTTTGAACAAGTCCGACATGGCAGACCTGGAACAGCTGGACTAGCTATTCCGGAACGCTATGCGGACTACTTTTGCAGTCCAGAGGGTGCATTGTCGTGGCAGATGGATGCCATCTGTGGTGGTCGTTGATTTTATCTGGTCTCTGGGATTAAATTAAATAAATTACTTCATAATGTTTTAGTTAGTTAGTTCCCTTTTTATTTTTAGTGATAGTTTAGGGACTCGCAAGAGAATGAGGACCCTTGCCATGGGCTTGCGGGCTTTGGTATAATTTGTAATTATTTTATAAAAAATTAATACTTAAAAATTTTCATGGCCTATAAGCTATTTTTGCAATTATAAATGAATGTAGACCATGACATTTTTTAATATAAAATATTCTAATATTTAGAGTTGTAATAGTTGAAAATTACAAAAATACCCTCTAATACTTCATTATCATCAACCCAATTTTTTTTAAATAAAAAGAATAAATATAGGTTGATGTAATGAGAAGCCCATAATAGCGCACCAATGGCTAGACGTTGGCATGGATTTAGACAGCACAGCAGGCCTGTCTCATTTATCTCTTTCTACGCCTCATTTTGGCATATTGAAAGGTGTAAGGTAACACAGGTAAGTGTTAATAACATAAAAAATCTTATAATAATAAACTATAATAATAAAAAATTCAAAGACCAATGATGATGATAAAGGAATTTACAAATCAAATAATTTGCGGGTGTACAGCCCGCTCGGTGTGTAAACTACTTCGGTAGAAGTAGAAGAAGTAGGAAATGTTGGTGGCCGTTCAGGATGCTGAGCCCTGGTTTGAGGAGAAAATAATAATAGTGCCTGATGCATTTTCAGGTCATCAATGTATTGGATCATTTCAAGGGGCATACTATCCCCTTGAAATAAAAAAGGGACTGATGACAATACATTGATTACCATCAAATGTCGGTCAGGTGGGATTCTTCTCAAACCAGGGGCCAGGCTGCATAACATTTGTTCCTCAGGGCTGTCAGATTTGTGACTTTTTAAATATTGGAACACTTCTGAATCTATAAAGTCTCTCATTGACATCTGAGGGGCAGGTTGTTGAACGGCTCTACCCCTTCGCTGTCTCCTTTGCCGTTGCATTGGCCTTTGAGCCGTGGCCTCATGTTGACTCTCCTCCTCAGGAACTCTGACTTCAGAAGTTTCTTCGGCCTCTGGGTAGGATGGCAGTGGTGGTGGTGGGGTCTGTTCAATATCGGTGGATGAAGAACTTTCATCAACCTGAATATTGTCCACCATACTGAAAAAGGAGTATACTTTAGGATCATGTATTTTATTAACAAATTATCTATGGATAGAACAACCATGACCCCCACCAATCAGCTGTTTGACAAAGCAGTGGTGGTAGAATAGCGCTTCGGCCTTCTGTTGGGTTCCTTCTGGCCTACTGATGCCATAACTAGGGTCAATTGGTCAGAGTGAAATCTAAAAAAGGCCACATGGCTACTGTAGGGCCGCTGCCTTCTCAAACAGTTGAATAGTTAGAGGTCACGGTTGTCGAACCCAGGCTAATCATCTCATCATTAACTTATGGTCGCAAGTCCATAATTGGTAAGAGGAACTGTAGGTCCTTTGTATACATGTAAGGCTTCTTTTTTGACTTTCCATCACCGCTATGGCCCTTAGCTGCATTCAATTCTCGCCTGAACTGATCACGGCAGGAATTCCACTTTGTTTTAATGAATATTACTTGAAAAAAAAAAAAAAAAATTAACATATGAAATAATGTACTATATCATACATAAGTGATTCTTCCCATAGAAATGAATGGGGCGGGGAGGTGTAAGTACACCTACTCACCACTACCTCCAAGTAGGCCAGCATGTAAACAGTGAAGAGGAGGCAGCGCGGATACGGCGCGTGCCTCCTCTTCAAACAGCTGATCGGCGGGGGTGCCGGGTGTCGGACCCCCGCTGATCTGATATTGATGACATATCCTGAGAATAGGTCATCGATATATATAACTTGGAGAACCCCAAGTGTCAAAAAGCCATGGATGGACAAGCAAAAAAATATAGGCACACTATGGAGATATGCTATATAAGATTATATATATTATTTAATCCCCTGTGATGCACTAGATCACTTTTTATAAACTGCATCTATGGACATGCAAAAGCTTTCTATGTCACTTTGCAAAGCCCATGCAACTTTCTAGTGCACACGTCTGCAAGGATACACTTCCCTGGAACAGGCAAACTGGGGATGCTATCACTGATGGCTGACAGAAATCAAGTCCTGTAGCATCCACTGTTCCAGGCGGGTGTTCTATCTTTGCAGACATCTGCACAAGACAGTTACATGGGCTTTGCAAAGTGACATAGGAAGATTTGGCTTTAATGTCCAGAGAAGCATTTAAAAAAAAAGTGATCTAGTGCATTACAGGATATTATTAAAAGAAAAACCTTTCTCATTTTGCAAGGCCCTATGAACATTGCTGAAAGCCATGACAGAAATGTACATATAAGAGCAGCACAAGCAAGTCCTGTAGCATCTACTGTTCCAGGCCAGTGTTCTATCTTTGCAGACATCTGCACAAGAAAGTTGCATGGGCTTTGCAAAGTGACATAGGAAGATTTGGCTTTAATGTCCAGAGAGGCATTTTATATAATTTGATCAAGTGCATTACAGGAGATTATTAAAAACTAAACTTATCTATGTTGCTTTGCAAGGCCCATGACACTTTCTAGTGCAGACATCTGAACACTATCCTGGAAATGGCAAAAAAGAGATGCTATAGGACTTGGTAATGGTTGTACACTATAATAATAGGTAAAGTTATTAAAAAATATAGTGTACTTACTAAGTCCCAAACGCTTGTCCGTCTTGCATCTTGCCCATTCACTTGGTACAAGCTCCTGGACGACATCTTCCCATGACCGGTCCTTTCGGACCCAGTCATGATACAGATCACTTCTGGTGTCCCAGAGTTCTGGCCTTTCTTGTATAAGAACAATCAGCTTGCTCACATCCACACAAATGCGGAAACACGGATGCAGACAACATATTGAATGTTGTCCGCACACTTTTTTGACCCATAGGAATGAATGGGTCCGCATATATTCCGCAAAATGCGGAACGGCTGCGGATCGGACGCGGATAAAAATATATGGTCGTGTGAATGTACTCTTACACTGAAGACTGAAGACAGACTCTCCATAGGAACACTCATTTAGAGCTTTGCTAAGAAGAAACGTTGCATCCTGTTTTCTAGTATAAAAACACATTTTTCCCAAATAAAGTATATTACAAAAATGTATAACATCACTGACCATACACTATATTAAAAATAAACTCAAACAACCTTACACTTTAAAGATTTGCTCATCTCTGCATAACACCAAAAGGTCATTCCTCTTTTAGATGGCCTCATGAATTCTTGTTCCTCCTAATATGCAGTGCTTGAAATCACAATTGGTTTTATATTATTTCATATAAAACAATGAAAAGATGCATGAGTCTTGATTACAGCTGAAGCCAGATAGCTGGCCATGAAAACAGCTGATGTATTTGAACATGAAATTTCCACATAACCGAAGAGAACAGAACAGGGTAAGAAGACATTGTCTTCCTTGGCTGCTCCTAGTAGACAGGCATGTTAATATTTGGCAGGCTTCTATGTCTTGTTTATGGCTGATTGCTGAGTGGTCATGTTAATGAAAATTGAGGCCATCCTTCCGAACAAAGAAGCAGCCACATGGAATGACTTAATCATATGCCACTCAGCGCTGTTTGTGGGAGCGATAAGTGAAGCAGAAAAGAAGACGGCTTTGTCATGATATTTCTTTTTGTTATGCTAACCATGTTAGGCACTTAAACTAATTATACAGCTGACTTATAATTCTAGAACAATAGTTTATTGATACCATCTACGTTCGACATAAAATTACTGGAATTCCCAAGAACTGTGCGTTACATTAGATCATCAAATAGCCCATAAAATGCTAACTTCATGTCAAGAATATTAATGCAAGGGATTGCATAGTGATTTGGCATCAATGCTTAATATTTAAAGTTGTTCTCTTTCTGAAATGATTCTACAAAATGCTAATGATATTAAGGTGACTGAAAATAGCCTCTGTTTGAGTGCTGCCAAGACTCCTTGTCCTTTCTCTGCCCTCATCTTAATGCCAGTTTTGAGACAGCCTAGGGACAAAAACCAGTCACCAAGGATTGACTAGTAGAAGCAATTCACAAGACCATAATAAGTTGTAGACCCGTATTCTCCTAGGCAAGGTTTAGACATAAGTCTAAATGAACAATGAGGTTCTCCTGTGATTGACACATGTATATAACAGGCTACAACCACGATTAGCAATTACACAGCAATTCATTTGTTTTAACCAGTAAATACAATTACTGTTGGCAGATCCCATACTGGGTGGTGGTGGTGGTGGGGGGCTCTTGACCATCCCTAAAGGCATATGTCAGTGAAACCATGATACGATTGATTTTAAGTAACTAGAACTGTCTGGCAGAAACTTGTCTTCCTCTTGTCATTGAACTAGACATGCATTTAAGGGGGGAGTTCAAAGAAGATTGCTTTCGTCCAGCAGCTAACTTAAGTATAAGGCCAGCTTTACATAACTTAACTCAAACTAGCTTGGAGTAGCCGGCAGTAAGAGAAGAAGTAGCTTAATAGTAATTTCAACATTACCTATCTTGGCCTGATTTTTTAGACCTTATTCACACTTCAGAGGCATGAAGACAGACAACGCATCCCACACTACAATTTGGCTTCCATTATGAATCAAAACCACAATGCAGTTGTGAAGAGATCCTTCATCTGCTGTCAAAACTGAAAATAGACATATGACTTTGCTATTCTAATGTAGAAATAAATAACGAGAGCTACTACTATCTATACAACAGTAGCATTGAAATATATGCAGGCTCAGGAACATAGAGATCAAATGGATTATTTCAAAGCAAATCATATTTAGAGAGATTTATCAAAAACTTGTGTAAACTCTGTAAAATGAAACTTGGAATCTGATTTGAAACTGATCCATTTTTCCTTGAATTAGCTTTGATTAATCTTCTCGAATGTGTCAATGCAGGTTTGGTAGTAGTAAAAATGTCCATTAGAATATTAAATGATATTGCTGGTTTTACATTTGCATTTTCAAGACTAATTAAAATAATGATGACAATTAGAGATAAGCGAACATTTGGAAAATTTGATTCGGATGCTACGCTGAATTAAAAAAAAGAAGCTTTGTGACTAATTTGTTACAAAATAAATGTTTTTGTATGTAGTGGGTGCAATGACAGGGAGCTGCAATAGCGCCGCTCCCCATCATTGTACCCCTCAGATGCCACATTCATACATGATTGCATCATTTGAGAGTAATAATACAGTTCAAAATTAACAGAAAAAAATTAAGTCGCACATATTGCCTCCATTTGCTCGCGGGCTGGCTGCCGCCATCTTGCTTGAAGATCTTGCGCAAAATCTCACCTGACTCGAGATTTTCATGTGACCCGTCACCATGCACAGGATTTCAGCTCAATCAACATGGCAGCAGCACAAAGCACGAGGAAATTTGGCTTCGCCGCAAATCAAATTTAACCTTAAATTTGGATTGAATTCCACTTTGTTGGATTCAACTCGCTCATCTCTAATGGCAATAGGGTTAACTTTATTGTGGAAACTGTTCAATATGCTAGAACATTGGGGAAAAAAAGGTATTTTCTCTTTAAAGTAACTTTGTAACCCCTGTTGTCAGGGATGGTCCACTCTACTATAAGCCAAATTGGCACAAGGAAATATTGTAGAATTTGTCTAACAGGAGCCATGAAATAATACAGCTGTATTCATGAGGGGGGCTCTCCCACCAGCAGTGATTGATGACTACTGTATCTGCATACATGCAGCCTGTGAATTATTGCTGAGAGGGGCAGGGGGAAGCAGGTAATGGTTGTCATGTATTTACATATACAGTATCAATATGAGATGGGTGGGGAGAGTAAGGAGATGGCTGTCTAGGTTTTGCATTTCTGAATGCAGCTTGTCAATCCCTATAGGCAGAGGCAGAAACAAGCTTTCCCTTCATAAATATAGTTGACTGAGTAACTATATTTAAAAGTGCCTATTTATTTGTGCCATTTGGGCTAGTGGGAGAGGGGAACTAATAGGGAGTGGACATGTGCAGCATAGTCTGATCTAATGGGATTATCCCATGATTAATTTAAAAAATGATAATCGGTTATTATATCATGTATGGCAATCTCTTCCTAACAAAAAGAGCTAGCCATGTACATCACATGGAACCAGAGCTCTCCCCATCCATTTCTCTAATTGCTCTGCTAGATTTATTTTAAGCGGATGGCTCAGGGAGAATGTCCTCTCTGCTGCATCTCTATCAAATCTCAAGGGGCGTGTTCTTTCTGCTGCAGCTTCTCCCTGCTTCTAACAGTAGACGTATGGAACTGAGAATGTGTCCATCTCAGCTATATCACTAAGGTGGATGGAGAAATAAGGAGAAAAACAAACAGCAGGTGGCACTCTATGGATACATTTATTGAATAACTTAATGGCTATATTACATTTTTAATTATATACAAACACAAAAGTTTTCAGACTAAAGGTGCTGGTTTGAAAAATGTACAATATTTTTCATGGATAACTCCTTTAACTGTCATATTCATCTAGATACAGATGGTTTTGAAATTACCCTATTCTTTTTATGAAAACCATTCTATGGCTGACAAAGATGGGTATTCCAATTTATTTTTGCAAAAAGATAGACATATACGTATGCAGCGAGCCCCTGAAGAGCCGGTGGCAGTGGATGGGAGTGGCAGTAGCCCCAATGAAGTGGTGTTGTGTCACGATGTCCTACTTCAGGCTGTCACTCCCTGCGGTGTAGTGAAAAGGGTGATGTGAAAGAACCAGGCAGAGATTGTAGAACAAAGAATGTCTTTCTTTACTGAGTACAAAAAGCAAATAGCAGCACATCTAGCAGCAGTTCATATAAAGTGCAATTTCTCTCCACCTAGATGAAGAGGTATGATGGCTGGCAATGTGGCAGATGATGACGTTCAGAAATTTGTTATCTGATGCTGCTTCTCTCTGGACTCCGTTCCCTATGGCTTTACTCTGGCACCTATAGCTGTAGGTAATCACCATATGATGCAGGCGTTTTCTATACCTGTCCTGAACAGAGGTGATGGTGTCTTAATATGTTGCCCACAACTTCGCAGCAGAGGCTTGAGAGCTTTATTGTTTGATCACTTTGCAGACTAAAATGTGACCTGGTTTAAAAGTCTTTTGAGGCCTAGGACCCTGCAGTCTCTCTCTGGCAATGATATCCTCCTAGATGAGCCAACTCCCTGGTCTACACGGTCTGGATAAGCAGGAGATGAAATGTATGCTCCCTCACTTTCTGCATTCTGAACTTCAACTGACTCTAACTAGCTATGCCTAAACCTTGGCAGGAAGTTGGACCAACCTCCTCCTGCCACAGGGAAAGAATGGAATGGTAAGTTCCCTTCCTGTTGCCAAATATCGCCAACTGTATCCCATCTGCTGGTGTATTAAACAAAACTGTATTAAATGAAAGATGACATAACATGAATATTGCAAAGCATTACATTGCAAATCAGTTTTAGCACAATAGTAGCACCTATAGGTGTGGGGTACTACACGTATATTGTTCCCTATTCATTTATTATTTTCCACGTCCATATACTTGTAGATGAGTCTGGATGGAAAATACACTAAATCACTGCATGATGAGATTTCTATGCTGAAAAACAGATGCATGTATTGAACCATTGACTTAAGGTTTGAGTACTGTCCAATTTGCATACAGAAAAAAATGTACAGTAAATACTGTTGTGTGAATCAGGCCTTTTTTGTATGTATTTCTTATTTTTTTATTATGTTTGCAGATAGGGCATTGTTTTTACCCTACACTAAAATCTTTCAGGGTGAAAGGATCTTAAAATGTTCTACAAATATTCTACTATATGTCTTACTAGAATATAAAAGACACATCATCTACAATTTACTAGAAGATAAAAAAACACATAATGTACAATTTGATAAATATAAAATAAAAGAAACCCTCTTTAATATAATCTCTCTTTGCTGAAACTTTAACAACCACTTCAAGTCTGCCCATTGACTATAAACGTCCTTGAGCTTTGCCCCCTGTGTGCAGCACCTGTACATAGAAGCTCCATGACTCAGCTGCCTCCTGACAGCCAAGAACATGGAGCTTTAACCTGAGACCTTTTTTCCTGGTCTCCAGGCTTTTGATCACTCTGACAAGCTGTCAAAGTGATCACAAATGCTTGTACTATCTCACTCTCATTACTGCCGGTCACAGAGCAGTTTACAACTACATATTGGGTGTTTTTGCAAACTTCAGAATCAGGAAAATAAATATTCAGGTTTGATTTGCGGTTTACCCTTGCTATCTTATGGGAAAAATGAATTAAAAATTGAAAATCTGCGAAAAAATATATATATTTTAAATTTCACCTTCCTTCGGTTTTAATTCTTGTGGGAAATCTAAAGGGTTAACAAACTTTGTAAAATCAGTTTTGATTACATTGGGGGCTGTAGTTTCTAAAATATGTTAATTTATGGGAGGTTTCTATTATTTAAGCCCCTCAAAGTCACTTTAGAACTGCAAAGGCCCTTTAAAATTAACTATTGGAAATTTTCATGAAAATCTTAAAAATTACATCTACAATTTGAAGCCTTCTAACGTCCTAAAAAAATAAAATTACATTTCCAAAATTATGCCAACATAAAGTGGACATATGGTGAATGTTCATTAATAACAATTTTATTAGATATCCCTATGCAACTTAAAAGCAGAGAAATTCATATTTAAAAAATTGTGATTTTTTTTCAAAATTTTCAGTAAATTTAGATTTTTTATAAATAAAAGTAAAACATATTGACTCAAATTTACCATTAACATGAAGTACAATGTGTCATGAGAAAACAGTCTCTGAATGGCTTGGATAAGTAAAAGCGTTCTAAAGTTATTACCACATGAAGTGACACATGTCAGATTTGCAAAATTAGGCCTGGTCTTGAAGTGGTTAAGAAGGGCTGATCATCAAACATAACCAGCCATAACCAGGCGAGAAGTGTCTTGGCAAAGTAAAGGCACATTCCCAGAAGTGTCCTGTAAACTAAATAACAAGCAAATTATAATATGTGTACTATCCTTCTAGCCTCTAGCTAAATAGATGTAATTTATTCTTCAAGTTCAGGCAATTAGCAGAAAGGTTAAGTCTGGTGCTCTTTCTAAACTCTGTGTTTGATCTCATTGGCACAATGCTGACTTCATTTCATCTTGTCTAGAAAGATATTTGTGCTGAGACAGAGCCTCATTCATAATCAAGATTAGTCCAGAGAGCAAACAAACATAACCTCTCATATACCCAGAAATCAATATGTGTGGTCATTATCAGACACACTATAGGAGTATGAGCAGGTGGAGATGTGCTGTGGCCTATAACCAGTTCACTGCCAGTTTCCGCACCAAGGACAGCAAATGAGCCAAGTTTCAGTTGAGGTTATGTCGCCTTTTATCGGGTCGTTTTAAAATGGGGAAAGGCAACGCTTGCATTAAACCTTGGCAGCACTGTCAGAAAATCTTGCTGCTATTTGTCAGAAGCAATTTGCTAATGGCAATCTTGTCATATTTTAAACCCAATTATGGATTGTTATTTATCAAAGTCTGACAACTACAAAACGGTGACAATATTACAGCAAAACAAGCATCTAGTTTACCAAACCGGAGAGAGGCAAAATGATTTTAAATGATTTCACCAGTTGCATTGTTTTTTTTTTTTTTTTTTATATTGTAATGATTGTATGTATATATGCTTATATATTTAAATCCCTTCCACTAATGCAGCTAAACTAATCACGTTGCTTGGTGCCTAGATATCCACATGGAACGTAGCAGCATGGAGAACATATCTAGATTCTCTATAGACTTGTCTATTAGTTTATCTTCCCATGTAGTGTGGTTTTGGTTTCTGTGCTTCTATGTTCATACTAAGGTTTGTGTTTGTTCCATCATTCTACAGTAAATCTGACCATGAGTATGTTGTGTCTCAACCCAATTACATGACTAACCACTATTGCTGCTGCTAATTCCCCAACAGTGTGCCTTGCCTTTATTCCACTGTTACTGAAAAAAATAATTTCTACAGTGAAAGTGTAACTCTTTCCTTGGATGTCAGAGAATCAGAATTGCAGTAGTAGATCTCTTGTTTTTAAAGGGGTTATTCAAAACTACAACAGACCTCCTAGAGTGGCAGAACCCAGCGGCAGGGACCAGGTAAGTATGAATACCACCGTGGCATGGCCACTCTGGGAGTTCTGTTATAGTCTTGGATAGCTCCTTTAAGGTGGATTAAAAAAGTAAATAACGCATTTACATATTTATGTAATCAATGGATATTCTGACAACTCTGATAATTTTTTATTTTTTGGAGAAAACATTTCTTCACCGTTTTTTTTCCCATAAGTATTTTTACTATACATAGCCTACTTTAAATATTCTGTACCAGGTTACTGAAAATAATCGCTAAAAGAGAAATCCAGCTCTCCACCAACAAGAATATTTTATATGTCCCATGTGTGGCCAAGTGCCAGTAACATGGAAAAGACAAAAGTGATTCAAAATTGATGAAAAAATATATATTTTACATGTCTTAAAATCCAGTGAAGAAACTGGATAGTGAGGCTTACATGTTTTTACCCATAGTGTTACAGTTATGTTGATCTAGTTCCAATGGATTTGAAATAAAGTCTTGGAAATATTGCAGATTGGCCCTTTAACTTAAATAGGACTGAGCTGTGTCTAGTCCATGTGACTGATGAATGTGACATCATAGGCCTAGGAGGAGGCTACAGCGCTTACCAGAGCGCCATAGCCTCTTCAAATAGCTGATCAGTGGGGGTGCCAGGAGTCAAACCCCCAGCAATCAGTTATTGATGGCCTCTCCTGAGGATGAAAATGTCGGACAACCCTCTTAAAGGGGTTATCCCACGAATAATGTAAAAAATGAAAATCAGACATCATTTAGGACATGACAGCCTCTTTTTTAACAAAGCTAGAACCAGTCCTGTACCTCACATGGATCCAGAGATCTCCCCATCCATTTCTGTGCTAGATTTATATCAAGCTAACAGCTCAGGGGAGTGTCTCCGCTGCTGCAGCTCAGGGGGCGTGTCCATGGTCTCCCTATCACAGCTCAGGAGACAGTTAAAAGTTGAAACTGAGCATGTGCTGCCTGCTCAGTGAATAGGTCAAAGAAATAAGAAATTAAGTGGTCCTATACAGATACATTTTACTGAATAACTCAGTAGCTGTACAAAATTTTTTATGACATGCAATTACAAAAGTATTCAGATCCAGGTGCTGGTTTGAAAACTGTAGAATATTTTTCGTGGGACAACCCCTTTAATGAACAAGAAATTTTTACCTTATCCCAAAACAGATATTACACACGAAGTGAACTTGCAAGTCACTTGAGATTCAGTCTTTACTTCTCTAGTCTCAACATTTGTAAGTTGTAGTTAACACAAACTATAATCTGACTAAAAATCGTAGACATTGCAGACAGGAGGTTAATTAAAAATACTTAATATTGTAGGTAAGAGGTTAATTAGAATTGCTCTAGACTGAGAGCTTGTACAGCATGTTAGGAAATTAGAAAGTCATATCAAGTATGCATGTTAAATTACTTGTAAAGGTAACAACCTCATTTTCCTCACTGCATACAGAAAATTTCAGTTTAAATAGTTACATATTTCCCCCTTTAGATATAGCATACTTTTTCATTTCTATTAATCCCAAAAGCTGGTTTATGGCCTCTAGGTATTTCCATCTGTATAGAAATACTGATGTTTTCACTCCAGTTATTAAATATGGATAGCATGTTGAACTCTTCAAAAACACCAAATATATTTTTAACTCAATTCAAATTAGTATTTAATTTCAGAATTTCTCAACCTGAGGGATACATGTACTAATATGACCCTACATAATTGCTCTGTGTAAATCCTACAAATAACTATAAGTCCTACTTCCATATTTAGTATTTTTAAAACAGAAACATCTAAATTAAAGTAGAGGCTTGAGCATTTATGCAATATTAAAAATAATTTTCATACAACAATCTACTTTAAGGGAGTTTTTCACTGTTATATGCTCTCACAGCTCTGTACACTGTATAATGGTCGGGAATCGGGATATATACTGTAAGCTCTGTTCTATTTAAATGCATGAAACTGAGTTTGCAATACATGTCCTGGCTGCTACACAGTGTATAGGGCTGTGCTCATTTTTGCTCAACACGGCTCCTGCAAACAGCTGATCAATGGTTGATGGGAACTAGACCTCCACCGATCTAATATTGATGAACTATAATGAAAGTAATCAACACCAAAATCCTTACATACCCCTTTAATACAAGGGACCACAGTGCTATTTAAAGGGGTTTTCTGGGAATGTGACAGATCATCAATATCAGAATGGTGGGGCTCTTACTAAGCAATCCCACTGGTCAGCATTTGAATGAACTGATTTGTTTTAGAACAGGCACAAGAATGGGACAGCAATGTAAACTGGGTATAGGCATGTACAGTACTGCAGTGCTGCTCACATTTAAGTAAATTCACCCTTCACAATCACTACCTAGTATGCAGAGCTATGCTGTTCCAGTGCTTGTTTAGCAGCCTTTTAAAACAACTGGTTGTCATGGGCAGTGGGTGTGGAACCACTGTGCCAACCAACCAATATGACTATGGGCTAGACCTATGGGAATTATCCTGGCAGTCCCCTGGTAGTCACCCTTTAACCCCTATACAGGCTACTATGTCTTTGAATAGTTCTGGTGTGGTTGCAACTGATTTATGGGTGTCAGAGACATCGGTGCAAAGCACCAAGGGATCAGGAAATACTAGTAGTAAGGAAACAGGAAGAGGTCAGGGCAGACTGAGTATGTACACAACCATGAAACTAGTCCGAGGTCAGGGCAGGCAGCAAAGGATCAATTCTGTAAATGGGCAATGGGGGGTCATAGTCAGTAAATGAGCAGAGGTCTGTACATGGGCAGAGAAACAGAATAGAACAAATTTACTGGGAACTAGCAAGCAAGACAACCTAAAGCTCAGGCATCCTTCTCTTAAAGAGGTTGTCTTACTTCAGCAAATAGCATTTATCATGTAGAGAAAGTTAATAAAAGGCACTTACTAACGTGTTGTGATTGTGCATATTGCCTCCTTTGCTGGCTTAAATAATTTTTCCATCACATTATACATGGCTCATTTCCATTTGCAATCTAGTAGTGGGGGTCGTGTATACATACTAAAAGCTCCAGCCTATGCATGCTCCCATGGTCCCTGTCAACAGAGAGGTCAGCATGTCCAAGCATAGCTACTGCTGCTAAACTTCATGGTGGTCATAAACTCTGGAAACTAATAGGTTGTAATGTGATAAATAAATTTAGCCATCAAAGGAGGCAATATGGACAATCACAATACCTTAGTAAGTGCCTTCTATTAACTTTCTCTGCATGATAAATGCTATTTGCTGAAGTGGGACAACCTCTTTAAATACCCAGAAATGACCAGCCATTGTCTGGAGAACAATAGGATGCTCCTCTGCTGGCCTTTAGAGCTGGACACTGCACATACCCTAATAAAAGACCTAACAAACCTGGAGGAGAAATGTAGGCCACATCCTATAGCAGGAGAGCACATGGAGTGCTGATGGTCAGGATTGCTTCTGAAAGCAAGAGAAGGAGAAGCTGGTCCAGCCACCACTAGGAAGCAGAGGGGCAAGCTATGTGGCAGATGCAGTGGCCTTGTCTTCTAGGAGAAGTGCGGCAGCGGCAGGCATGAGCCACCAGCATAACACTGGTCAGTGAGGGTACCAAGAGTCAGACCCCTACCAATCTGCAATTGATAATCTGCACATCTTCAGAAACCCCCTTTAAGTAACACAGTGTCCCCTTAATTTGAAGGTATGTTCCTGAACTTTAATATTGATGACCTATCCCTGAATATCCATTTAAATTCAGTGACTCCATTGTTTATTTCAATAGCCATTGATGTAGGAAATGTGAACAGTACTGTTTAGCATTTTCCTGCATAGCAGAACTTCCTCTAGTCATAGATAATGAGCCTTCGGTCATCATAGTGTAGTGATTAGTTTCGAGCAAATCAAAGTGAAACAAATTACCTTTGATTTGAATTTCAGGAAAAATTCAATACACCATGAATGTGAATTTCCTTGCACTTGGTGCTAATCGTTTTTCTCCCAAAATGGTGGCTACATATGTTACAAAGGGAAGGAAGAAGCCCTGGAACAAGATATGATCCATAATGCCATGCAACCATCAAATCTGCAGATAGCAATCCCCTTTAATCTTGCAACATTATAAAAGCCTTATCCCACACAGTCGCCACCATTTCACTGTGAATGAACATAGGGAGAGATTTGGCAAGTGCTAGGGACAGTGTTTTAGAAAGCTTTTATTTGTGGAATATTGGATAGGAACAGTGCAGGTACAGTATAGGGAGATCATAGAGAGAATCTGTAGGGAGAGAATATGGAGACTGCAAGGACAGTGTAGGCTAAGTGTAATCGCCCTGTGAATTTTTTCCACCTGCTCTAGCATTCATTCTTAATCTGTTCCTCTATACATGTTCCTCTTACTGTGTTTCAGACTCATTGTCAACATGCGGTCTAATGTATAGGCGTGTTTATCTATTTCAACTGCTGCGCCATTTATATTTCATCTGTACGTAGACTTACTGTGCATGAGACTTAGTCTCAGCAGGCAGTCTAATATATAGGCGCATTTACCTAGGTGACCTATTGCGCCATTAAAACTTAATCTGTTCTCTTATACATAGACTTACTGTGCATCAGACTCATTGTCAACAGGGGTCTAATCTATAGCTGCGTTTATCTAGTAAACTTGCTGTGCCATTAATACTTAGGGGCACATCTACAGTGCCTTGCAAAAGTATTTTGCCCCCTGGAACTTTTCAACCTTTTGCCACATTTCAGGCTTCAAACAAAAAGATATAAAATTTTAAATTTTTGGTGAAGAATCAACAACAAGTGGGTCACAATTGTAAAGTGGACGGAAATTTATTGGATCATTTAAACTTTTTTGAAATAATAAAACTGAAAAATTGGGCGTGCACAATTATTTGACCCATTTACTTTCAGTTCAGAAAACTCACTCCAGAAGTTCATTGGGGATCTCTGAATGATCCAATGTTGTCCTAAATGACTGATGAAGATAAATAGAATCCACCTGTGTGTAATCAAGCCTCCTTATAAATGCACCTGCTCTGTGATAGTCTCGGGGTTCTGTTTAAAGCACAGAGAGCATCATGAAGACCAAGGAACACACCAGGCAGGTCCATGATACTGTTGTGGAGAAGTTAAAAGCCAGATTTGGATACCAAAAGATTTCCCAGGCTTTAAACATTCCAAGGAGCACTGTGCAAGTGATCATATTGAAATGGAAGGAGTATCAGAACACTGCAAATCTACCAAGACCCGGCCGTTCCGCTAAACTTTCATCTCAAACAAGGAGAAGACTGATCAGAGATGCAACAAAGAGGCCCATGATCACTCTGGATGAACTGTAGAGATCTACAGCTGAGGTGGGAGAGTCTGTCTATAGGAAAACAATCAGTCGAACACTTCACAAATCTGGCCTTTATGGAAGAGTGGCAAGAAGAAAGCCATTTCTCAAAGATATCCATAAAAAGTTTTGTTTACAGTTTGCCACAAGCCACCTGGGAGACACACCAAACATGTGGAAGAAGGTGCTCTGGTCAGATGAAACCAAAATCAAACTTTTTGGAAACAATGCAAAACCATATGTTTGGCATAAAAGCAACACAGCTTATCACCCTGAACACACCATCCCCACTGTCAAACATGGTGGTGGCAGCATCATGGTTTGGACCTGCTTTTCTTCAGCAGGGACAGGGAAGATGGTTAAAATTGATGGGAAGATGGATGGAGCCAAATACAGGACCATTCTGGATGAAAACCTGTTGAAGTCTGCAAAAGACCTGAAACTAGAATGGAGATTTATCTTCCAACAAGACAGTGATCCCAAACATAAAGAAAAATCTACAATGGAATGGTTCAAAAATAAACTTATCCAGGTCTTAGAATGACCAGGTCAAAGTCCAGACCTGAATCCAATTGAGAATATGTGGAAAGAGCTGAAAACTGCTGTTCACAAATGCTCTCCATCCGACCTCAAAGAGCTCGAGCAGTTTTGCAAGGAAGAATGGGCAAGAATTTCAGTCTCTAGATGTGCAAAACTGATAGAGACATACCCCAAGCGACTTGCAGCTGTAATTGCAGCAAAAGGTGGTGAAACAAAGTATTAATGCAAGGGGGACGAATAATTTTGCATGCCCCACTTTTCAGTTATATTATTACAAAAAAAGTTTAAATGATCCAATAAATTTTGTTCCACTTCACAATTGTGACCCACTTGTTGTTGTTTCTTCACCAAAAATTAAAAATGCTTTATCTTTTTGTTTGAAGCCTGAAAAGTGGCAAAAGGTTGAAAAGTTCCAGGGGTCCAAATACTTTTGCAAGGCACTGTATGTTTTAGATGCTGGTCTTAATAAGGCCCTGTGCTGGCAGTGGGTACTCCGGATTAATGAACAGGCACCTGCTTCTGCATAACTTTAGCGGTTCCATTACCACTTCTAAATGTAAGACAGCTTTCTAGCTGTCTTATATTTAGACAATTTTCTTCATCTAAAACAGGCGTAGAAAATGGTAAATGAGATAGGCCTGTCAGCTTACTCACCCGCTCTACTCCCATTTTTTTAGATCTGGAGTGAGCAGGGAGAAGTCACAGATTGCGGCGCAAAAGACCTTTGCCAGAAGTATGCCTAATTTAAGCGTATTCTTGTTTAATAAATGATGCCCTCAATCTGTTCTGTTGTACGTAGACTTACTATGCACCAGACTCATTGTCAACAGACTCATTGTCTAATATATAGGTGTGTTAATCTAGTTTACTAACTGAGCTGCCACTGTCATCCAGCGTTCGTCTTTTCACCAACAATCCAGCTGTATTTGAATGTTTTTTCACTCTTCAACATCATCTCAGGTGACAACAAATACACAACGCCAGAAATTAGTGGGTTTTTCCTACACCACACTTAGTTGACATGGGCCAGGAACAACCTCTGTGCCCTTACCTGTCCTGCTACTGCCTTTTTCTTTTGCTGCTCCTTCTGCTTGGGAATGTATGCTGCCTGCTCTGCTCCTCTTTTCAGCGAGGACAAGCTTAATGAGGACAGTCAGCAGCTTCAGGCCAGCACAGACTTGGAGGAGAGGTCCACTGCATCCTCCCTTAGGCGTGCAATTAGCAATGATAGTCGGGTGGGAGAACATGTTGCGAGTGGTCAGGGAAGTGGCCATGAGACTGGTGGGGGTGACATAAGTGACAAACAGACAGTAGTGGATGATGTAGCTGATCAGACGCTGGAACTGGGCAAAGAGGGGGCATCATAATCAGGGGATGAGGGTGACAGTATGGCCGTGACACAGCAACAAGGTGCTAGTGTGCCAGTGAGCCAGCAGGGTGGAAGCAGTGGGAGATCTGGAGCCAAACACTGCTGGGGTAGAACATTTGCTACTTAGGAGCCAGCCTCTTAGGAAACAACTAGAAGTGCACAGGTTCATAAAGGCTGTGGCAGGCATGACGTGGTGGGGTAAAATGCGGTTCTTGGCGGTGTGGGAATGTTATATCAAGTTACTGGAGGACGTTAGCATTGCAGTATGCAGGATACGTGGGCAGAAGGTGAAGAGCAGTTAGGGTTCCAATATGTGAACACAGGGAGCATCACCATAAAGTGGCATGGTGGCAAGGTTGTAGTTGCACAGCATGATGCAGCCACCGCTGCATCTCCAAGAGGCCCGCAAGCCTTTTCCACCAGTCAGAGATCCTCAGCAGAAGGATCTATTGCTCCTGATGCTCCTCCTTCTCCTTGTCACAGGTTTCGACAGCAATCGATCAACAAAGCAATTTCAAAGAGATAAGTGTATGTGTGTACTCATCCAGTGGCGCAGAAGCTAAACATGCATCTTGCCAAATTGCTAGTACTACAGCCCCTCCCTTTTCATATTGTAAATTTCAGAGAACTGATTGCTTGTGCCCACTCAAGGTTGAGAGTCTCCAGCCATTATTACTTCTCTAAAAAAGCTGTACTAGCCCTGCCCACATATGTTCAGCAGAAGTTGAACTAGTCCTTGAACATTTTAGCGTCTGGTGCAGTTCATGTCAGCGCTGAAGTGGGAAGCTATAACTATGGTCCAGGACAATATATGTCCTTTACAGCCCACTGGGTAAATATGGTTATGGCTGATGGCCCCGGCGCCTACGCATTATAATTGTGGGATTTCTGTTACAGTATTTTCCTCTGCTTCCCCATCCTCCACTTTGTCCTCAGCCTCCACTGTATGCACAGTTTAGGGTGGTCTTCCAGCATACCATCTATGTAAAGCACGGCATTGTCACGCGGTTCTGCACCTGATCAGCCTGGGCGAACTGAGTCACCAGGGAGGAATTGCTCTGTGTCATCAACCAAGTAATAAAATCTCCTCGTCCACTAGAGATAATATAGGAACAATGGTCACCAATAACAGGAAGAATATTCTCTCTGCGCTGCATCAGGGAGCACATTTTCAATCTGGGTGTCACCCAGTTCCCAAAGTCTTCCACTCAATTGCAAGACATCTTGAAAATGTTAAGGAAACTGTGCATGCACTTCATCCATTTCTGTGCAAAACATGCCCACCTTAAGTTGCAAAGGCAATGTGGTGTTCTCCTACATTGCTTCATATGCAACATTTTCAAATGTTAGAACTCCACTCTCCACATGTTGGACTGTACGAGCAGAGGAAACCCGTGACTGACTTATTTGTCAGTTGCCGGGATGAATGTCATTCCACTCCGTCATGTCCTGGAGGGGAAGCTGATAAATCTGATTATCAAGGGGACAGAAGACGTTGGGCCTACATCTTATCACAACCTTAGCCCTTTGGAGGCTGAACTGGCACAGGAGGAGGATGAGTACAAGTAAGTGGACATAAATGCCCAGGAATTCTAAAGAAAACTAGGTGGTTTATCTGCCTTAGCAACAGGAGAGGAGCAGGAGGAGCTAGAGGGCAACGGCGAAGACGATGCAGATGACCTCGGCAGACTATGGCATTAAGCGGTGGAATAGGAGGCACAAGTCCCTACGATTCCATTATGCAAATGGCCAGATGCATGCTCAGCTGCTTGAGTAGTGACCGCTAGTTTATCACCATTCCGCAGAGGGATGGCTACTGGTTCTCCACAATAAAGTCACAGAAAAAATACCATAAAAAGTAGCCTTTATTGAATATGCATTAAAAGAGGCTGATATTGACAGCTCACAAAATAATAATAAAGATAATTATATCAAAGTGAATGATAGGTAGTATATGAAGGTGGCCTATATCGATGAGCTTGTTGATGTAATAGAAGGGAGGCCTACAGAAGATGAAGAGAAAATAGGCCCTATTTTAGCCCTACGCTGGTATGTCCTACCTAAGACGGAATGGCCGCCCTGATAGGGGCGATCCCGTGCCTGGAAGCTCCTGGGATCCCTAGTGAGGCCCTGACACAAAACAGACCGTCACCACAATACTACCTCTCAAAAAGACACCACACCAGTGATATGAAAGAAAAATACCAAAAATAATAAACTGATAAACTTCAAAAGATATCAAGAAAAAAAGGAACCAACCGATTCTGCTATGGTAGGGTTCCAAATAACACAGCCTCAAAAATAGGCAATTATAATAAATATTCTTAAAATGCTGGTCAGCACAATTCATTGGTAAATATCAAAATACAGATGTCAATGTATAATCATCAGTCATACAAAATGCAATGATTGATGTATAAATAACAATAATATAAAGCCCGTAGTATAAAGCCCTCACTGTTCTGGTAAGTAGAGGACCAGATCCACTAATAAATGATGGTACTATAAATCCGACAAAAAAGTCACAGAAAAAATACCATAAAAAGTAGCCTTTATTGAATATGCATTAAAAGAGGCTGATATTGACAGCTCACAAAATAATAACAAAGATAATTATATCAAAGTGAATGATAGGTAGTATATGAAGGTGGCCTATATCGATGAGCTTGTTGATGTAATAGAAGGGAGGCCTACAGAAGATGAAGAGAAAATAGGCCCTATTTTAGCCCTACGCTGGTATGTCCTACCTAAGACGGAATGGCCGCCCCGATAGAGGCGATCCCGTGGATAGAACCTCCTGGGATCCCTAGTGAGGCCCTGACACAGAACAGACCGTCACCACAATACTACCTCTCAAAAAGACACCACACCAGTGATATGAAAGAAAAATACCAAAAATAATAAACTGATAAACTTCAAAAGATATCAAGAAAAAAAGGAACCAACCGATTCTGCTATGGTAGGGTTCCAAATAACACAGCCTCAAAAATAGGCAATTATAATAAATATTCTTAAAATGCTGGTCAGCACAATTCATCGGTAAATATCAAAATACAGATGTCAATGTATAATCATCAGTCATACAAAATGCGAGTATTGATGTATAAATAACAATAATATAAAGCCCGTAGTATAAATCCCTACGCGTTTCACCTTACTAGAAGGATCATCAGGGGCAAAATCATATTGAGAAGGTATCCCAACCAGACGAGAGATATATCAGGGTACTCAAAACCAAGATTTTTCATTCAAAAGATGGTGAGTACATTCATCAATAAAGTCACTCTGACATATTGGTGTGTAATATGACATCTAATTATATAGAAATACAACAACACTGTTGCAAAGGTAGACAACCTATATTTCCTGGTAATTCCAGTATTACAAAGAAAATAATTCATGGCCACATTGATGCATGGAGGATAAACAAATGAACCATCAATTGGTCCAAAGATCGATGTATCTAAACCCAGTTAACATCGTATCCTCCCAGCTTTAGTGACATAGAGATTAGATAGAAAACAGACCTCTGGGGACATAATCATTACTGAGAGGTGCTTGCCTTATTTTAGGGGCACCCCTCATAAAATGCATGAATATCCAATCTTTCAAACGCAGAATAGTATAGCGACAAGAGCTCCTGGGGGATAACCACAATAACGAGCTAGTGCATAATAGCACTCCAAAGCATGTTACTTATACTTGCGTGTCCCCATAGGTAATGTCACTCCGCATACAGGTTTAAAGCGTGGTAATCAGATGATGTGAGGCACCACGCTGATCTATACCTGGATCTTTATACAGTGGCGTTCGTGCCCGCTAGAACGTCAGTAGGTGTGGTTACGGGCCGCTGTTCGCGCTCACCAGCGGTTCCGGTCATGTGACCAAGCACATGATCAGAGCTAGGTCACATGATCGGAGCAGTCACCTGGGAAACGAAATATACAGGAAGATACATGTTGTTTAACAGATTCAGTCCCTTAAAGCGATACCACTGCTAATAAGGGCTAAACATATTAATGTTCATGTTGGTCAGAATAATACCAGCACTCATCCAAGGGGAACAAAGGGAAATGACTACAAACCCTTATTAAAAAAGGAAAGAAAATAAGATGATGGCTGAATAAATTCCCCTATAGATACATATGCATAAATTAGGCATGGCTAATTAATATAATTATATAAAGCATGTATATTCAATGGTCTCATTGAGTCCGTAAGGTGTAATAGTTTTTAAAGTGTAAATCCAACGACATTCTTTCTGTTTTAACAGTTTATCCAAATTTCCCCTTCTAATGGAGGATCTAATCACTTCAATGACTCCAAAATTAAATATATTCTCCCCCTCATCTTTATGTACAGTGTTCGCATGTCTCGCTAGAGGTTTATCCCGATTATTCCTTATTAGAGATGAGCGAGTAGTGTTCGATCGAGCTTGTATTCGATCGAATACTACGCTATTCGGCATACTCGATTTCAATCGAGTATAACGGCGATGGCGCACTTAGAATTCGTTTCCCCTCCCACCTTCCTGGCGCTCTTTTTCCACCAATCACCATGCAGGGGGGGTATGACAGGCCCGCGGAGCACGCTGGCAGCGCGAAAACGGCGTCTACATGGATTGGCTGGAAAAACCATGTGACCTCGAATATTAAAAACTCAGCTCTTCCTGCTCGTACGCATATGCTGTGTGAACTTAGTCAGGGACAGAGGCTGGAGAAGGGAGAGACAGGTTTTAGCTGTTGGACAGGCAGGAGCGTGATTAAAAGCCCTTATCAGGGCTACTATAGTGCAGTACAGTGATAGCTTTACTACAATATACACTTTACAGAGAACGGCTGCTGTATTCAGGGATAGCTGCTGGATTAGGGAAAGAGAGAGGCATTAGTGTATTAGGTGCTCTGCTACATACCAAACTATATTTGGCACTACTGTTCTGCATTCTTTTTGGCTGCAAAACCCTGTTATATACCTAGTGTGTATATGCACCATCTGATCTTCTGTCAGTATACGGCTGTGTACTTTTTTTTTTTTAAATACAGTTTATTTGGCTCTAGTGTTCTGGGTTTTGTGTGCCTGCAATACCCTTTTTGTATACCAGGTGTAAATACCCACCGTCTGAACAGTTAGTACACGGCTGTGTACCTTGAAATATAAAATATATAGGCCTTTTCATTGGCAACTGTACTGTGCGTTCTCTTGCAAAATAATTGTATATACCTGGTGTTAATACACACCGTCTGAACAGTTAGTACACGGCTGTGTACCTTGAAATATAAAATATATAGGCCTTTTCATTGGCAACTGTACTGTGCGTTCTCTTGCAAAATAATTGTATATACCTGGTGTTAATACACACCGTCTGATCTGTTAGTACACGGCTGTGTACCTTGAAATATAAAATATATAGGCCTTTTCATTGGCAACTGTACTGTGCGTTCTCTTGCAAAATAATTGTATATACCTGGTGTTAATACACACCGTCTGATCTGTTAGTACACGGCTGTGTACCTTGAAATATCAAATATATAGGCCTTTTCATTGGCAACTGTACTGTGCGTTCTCTTGCAAAATAATTTCACATACCTGGTGTTAATACACACCGTCTGAACAGTTAGTACACGGCTGTGTACCTTGAAATATAAAATATATAGGCCTTTTCATTGGCAACTGTACTGTGCGTTCTCTTGCAAAATAATTGTATATACCTGGTGTTAATACACACCGTCTGAACAGTTAGTACAAGGCTGTGTACCTTGAAATCTAAAATATATAGGCCTTTTCATTGGCAACTGTACTGTGCGTTCTCTTGCAAAATAATTGTATATACCTGGTGTTAATACACACCGTCTGAACAGTTAGTACACGGCTGTGTACCTTGAAATATAAAATATATAGGCTTTTCATTGGCAACTGTACTGTGCGTTCTCTTGCAAAATAATTTCACATACCTGGTGTAAATACCCACCGTCTGAACAGTTAGTACACGGCTGTGTACCTTGAAATATAAAATATATAGGCCTTTTCATTGGCAACTGTACTGTGCGTTCTCTTGCAAAATAATTTCACATACCTGGTGTTAATACACACCGTCTGAACAGTTAGTACACGGCTGTGTACCTTGAAATATAAAATATATAGGCCTTTTATTGGCAACTGTACTGTGCGTTCTCTTGCAAAATAATTGTCTATACCTGGTGTTAATACACACTGTCTGATCTGTTAGTACACGGCTGTGAAGGCAAAATATT
>ONZH01005843.1:0-46101 GCA_900303285.1 Rhinella marina | reverse complement strand
ACTCACTATTCTGCTGGTGCAGTCACTGTGTACATACATTACTTATCCTGTACTGATCCTGAGTTACATCCTGTATTATACTCCAGAGCTGCACTCACTATTCTGCTGGTGCAGTCACTGTGTACATACATTACTTATCCTGTACTGATCCTGAGTTACATCCTGTATTATACTCCAGAGCTGCACTCACTATTCTGCTGGTGCAGTCACTGTGTACATACATTACTTATCCTGTACTGATCCTGAGTTACATCCTGTATTATACTCCAGAGCTGCACTCACTATTCTGCTGGTGCAGTCACTGTGTACATACATTACTTATCCTGTACTGATCCTGAGTTACATCCTGTATTATACTCCAGAGCTGCACTCACTATTCTGCTGGTGCAGTCACTGTGTACATACATTACTTATCCTGTACTGATCCTGAGTTACATCCTGTATTATACTCCAGAGCTGCACTCACTATTCTGCTGGTGCAGTCACTGTGTACATACATTACTTATCCTGTACTGATCCTGAGTTACATCCTGTATTATACTCCAGAGCTGCACTCACTATTCTGCTGGTGCAGTCACTGTGTGTACATACATTACTTATCCTGTACTGATCCTGAGTTACATCCTGTATTATACTCCAGAGCTGCACTCACTATTCTGCTGGTGCAGTCACTGTGTACATACATTACTTATCCTGTACTGATCCTGAGTTACATCCTGTATTATACTCCAGAGCTGCACTCACTATTCTGCTGGTGCAGTCACTGTGTACATACATTACTTATCCTGTACTGATCCTGAGTTACATCCTGTATTATACTCCAGAGCTGCACTCACTATTCTGCTGGTGCAGTCACTGTGTACATACATTACTTATCCTGTACTGATCCTGAGTTACATCCTGTATTATACTCCAGAGCTGCACTCACTATTCTGCTGGTGCAGTCACTGTGTACATACATTACTTATCCTGTACTGATCCTGAGTTACATCCTGTATTATACTCCAGAGCTGCACTCACTATTCTGCTGGTGCAGTCACTGTGTACATACATTACTTATCCTGTACTGATCCTGAGTTACATCCTGTATTATACTCCAGAGCTGCACTCACTATTCTGCTGGTGCAGTCACTGTGTACATACATTACTTATCCTGTACTGATCCTGAGTTACATCCTGTATTATACTCCAGAGCTGCACTCACTATTCTGCTGGTGCAGTCACTGTGTACATACATTACTTATCCTGTACTGATCCTGAGTTACATCCTGTATTATACTCCAGAGCTGCACTCACTATTCTGCTGGTGCAGTCACTGTGTACATACATTACTTATCCTGTACTGATCCTGAGTTACATCCTGTATTATACTCCAGAGCTGCACTCACTATTCTGCTGGTGCAGTCACTGTGTACATACATTACTTATCCTGTACTGATCCTGAGTTACATCCTGTATTATACTCCAGAGCTGCACTCACTATTCTGCTGGTGGCAGTCACTGTGTACATACATTACTTATCCTGTACTGATCCTGAGTTACATCCTGTATTATACTCCAGAGCTGCACTCACTATTCTCTGCTGGTGCAGTCACTGTGTACATACATTACTTATCCTGTACTGATCCTGAGTTACATCCTGTATTATACTCCAGAGCTGCACTCACTATTCTGCTGGTGCAGTCACTGTGTACATACATTACTTATCCTGTACTGATCCTGAGTTACATCCTGTATTATACTCCAGAGCTGCACTCACTATTCTGCTGGTGCAGTCACTGTGTACATACATTACTTATCCTGTACTGATCCTGAGTTACATCCTGTATTATACTCCAGAGCTGCACTCACTATTCTGCTGGTGCAGTCACTGTGTACATACATTACTTATCCTGTACTGATCCTGAGTTACATCCTGTATTATACTCCAGAGCTGCACTCACTATTCTGCTGGTGCAGTCACTGTGTACATACATTACTTATCCTGTACTGATCCTGAGTTACATCCTGTATTATACTCCAGAGCTGCACTCACTATTCTGCTGGTGCAGTCACTGTGTACATACATTACTTATCCTGTACTGATCCTGAGTTACATCCTGTATTATACTCCAGAGCTGCACTCACTATTCTGCTGGTGCAGTCACTGTGTACATACATTACTTATCCTGTACTGATCCTGAGTTACATCCTGTATTATACTCCAGAGCTGCACTCACTATTCTGCTGGTGCAGTCACTGTGTACATACATTACTTATCCTGTACTGATCCTGAGTTACATCCTGTATTATACTCCAGAGCTGCACTCACTATTCTGCTGGTGCAGTCACTGTGTACATACATTACTTATCCTGTACTGATCCTGAGTTACATCCTGTATTATACTCCAGAGCTGCACTCACTATTCTGCTGGTGCAGTCACTGTGTACATACATTACTTATCCTGTACTGATCCTGAGTTACATCCTGTATTATACTCCAGAGCTGCACTCACTATTCTGCTGGTGCAGTCACTGTGTACATACATTACTTATCCTGTACTGATCCTGAGTTACATCCTGTATTATACTCCAGAGCTGCACTCACTATTCTGCTGGTGCAGTCACTGTGTACATACATTACTTATCCTGTACTGATCCTGAGTTACATCCTGTATTATACTCCAGAGCTGCACTCACTATTCTGCTGGTGCAGTCACTGTGTACATACATTACTTATCCTGTACTGATCCTGAGTTACATCCTGTATTATACTCCAGAGCTGCACTCACTATTCTGCTGGTGCAGTCACTGTGTACATACATTACTTATCCTGTACTGATCCTGAGTTACATCCTGTATTATACTCCAGAGCTGCACTCACTATTCTGCTGGTGCAGTCACTGTGTACATACATTACTTATCCTGTACTGATCCTGAGTTACATCCTGTATTATACTCCAGAGCTGCACTCACTATTCTGCTGGTGCAGTCACTGTGTACATACATTACTTATCCTGTACTGATCCTGAGTTTACATCCTGTATTATACTCCAGAGCTGCACTCACTATTCTGCTGGTGCAGTCACTGTGTACATACATTACTTATCCTGTACTGATCCTGAGTTACATCCTGTATTATACTCCAGAGCTGCACTCACTATTCTGCTGGTGCAGTCACTGTGTACATACATTACTTATCCTGTACTGATCCTGAGTTACATCCTGTATTATACTCCAGAGCTGCACTCACTATTCTGCTGGTGCAGTCACTGTGTACATACATTACTTATCCTGTACTGATCCTGAGTTACATCCTGTATTATACTCCAGAGCTGCACTCACTATTCTGCTGGTGCAGTCACTGTGTACATACATTACTTATCCTGTACTGATCCTGAGTTACATCCTGTATATTATACTCCAGAGCTGCACTCACTATTCTGCTGGTGCAGTCACTGTGTACATACATTACTTATCCTGTACTGATCCTGAGTTACATCCTGTATTATACTCCAGAGCTGCACTCACTATTCTGCTGGTGCAGTCACTGTGTACATACATTACTTATCCTGTACTGATCCTGAGTTACATCCTGTATTATACTCCAGAGCTGCACTCACTATTCTGCTGGTGCAGTCACTGAATACAACTCCGGACGACCGGTTACATTCCTGTATTCATACTCCACAGCTGTACTCACTATTCTGCTGGTGCAGTCCACTTGTTGTGGTACATACATATACTTATCCTGTACTGATCCTGAGTTACATCCTGTATTATACTCCAGAGCTGCACTCACTATTCTGCTGGTGTAGTCACTGTGTACATACATTACATTACTTATCCTGTATTGATTTTGAATGTGTGTTTTCTATAGTCTGATCTCTTGTGTCTGACCTCTGCCTGTTTACTGTATTGTACCTGTCCTGACCTCGACCTGTTTATTGTACTCATCATTTGCGGTCTGCCCTGAGCCTTGACCTTTTTATGGGACTGAAAAACTTCTACTGATACAAAGTGTATGTGGAGCGACAGTGGCACTTAAACAGATTTGACTTGGAGATACTCCTCGGGGCATTGTCTAAGTGTAACAACCCCACCCCCCACCACCACCACCCACACACACAAACCCTGTATTCACCCTGTAAAACCTATACAGGGATCTGGACTTAGCTGTGGAACCACCAGATAGCTACTTCTTGGAGTAATCTCAGTTTTGCCTGCGGATGAGCCACAGGGTCGAGAGACACTAGTGAGAAGCACTGAGGGGTCTGGCAAAACTGTAGTCAGGGACAAACCGAAATCAGGGCAGACAGAGGACAGTCAGCAAATGGTCAAATCCAGAATCATGCACTAGTCAGTACATGGGAGAGTAAACAATAGTGAATACAAGTAGTACATCTTTGCAGGATACTAGCGAACCTGAACCTAAAGCTCAAGTACCCTCCCATAGGTGAAGGTGCCTTAAAGTTTAGTAGCACCTTTAAGGGTAATTATTTTATCATTATTTTTATTTTTATCATGGTGTTTTACCCAATTTGGGCTAAAAAATTTTTTTTTTAATTTGTCTTATTAAACGTTATTAAAAAAGTTTGTGTTCTACAGCCTTCAATTTCAGTTAAACTATAGACTGTACAGAGACATCATCAGCCAACTGATGTGGCTTATCTCCCTTATCTCTGAACTCCTGACAGCTCCTAAACACTGATATTCTTATCAGTTTGATTAACATTCTACTATAATGAGTATTTATGAGCTGTCACAAATTCAGAGTTAAGGGCTAAACATCCAGCCTTCAAAGCAGCTGACTTACAGTGTCCCTGTAAAGCAAAAAACAAGATACTGAAAGTGAAGGCTGTAGAATGGAAGATGTTGAAAATTTTTAATCAAGACCAATTGAAAAAATGTATTTTATCCTAAAATAAGTAAAATACAATGATAAAAAAAATGCCCTTTAAGTAGTCCAAGATGGAACTCCATAGGCTGGGGAAGGTAAAAGCCAGAAAGAAAACACACTCCCCCTATGGGCAGTGAGAGGTAAAGCCAGGTTGGAGCAGGCAAGATGAGCAGAGGAACGTTGGTGGGCATTAGCCGCTGGGAAAGCAGAGTAGGGAACCAGGTGAATGCTTCAGCAGCTGTGCCCAAGAGAGTAACGGCACTGGGCTTGGGCCACTGGCACCATATTTACTTAACCTGACCTTGACTTGTCCGCTGACCATGATTCTGCCTGTCTCCTTTTAAGCTCCACACCAGTGTCTCTTGGTCCACCTGGGTCAGCTGTCACTGAACAGAGATTACTCCAAATGGTCGCAGCCTGGTGGATCCCCTGCAGCAAAGACCCAGTGTGATGAACCACACCCCGCAGCCCCACCCTGTGTGTGCTTACGTGGGGATCATTCAGTACGGTTCAATCCTTACTACAAGCACGTGACGTTCCACGCCCCCTCGGGTGTGTAAGGTTACGTACAGCACGGTTTTTCACAGACACCTCCTGTCCACGCAGGCATAGGAAGGCACCGAAAGGGAGAGAGGGTAGCCAACAAGATCCCTTTGTGGCTCTATTCTCGCTTGCAATCCTGACCGGCTGAGAGACCCTTTTCGCTATCACTAGCGAAACTGAGTTAATCAGTTAACGGAATATATCAGGTCAGGAGCAAACCCGGGTAGCCTATAACAATATTACCGAGAACATGGACGTGGGATTTGTGGATCGAGATAACAGAACAACTCAAGATTAAATTATATATTTAATCGCCTCAAGGGCTCACTAAACAAAAAACACTATACACACAATGAATGATATGTACAATGGTCCGATTATAGTTACAAGGATAGTAGGGGATACAAGCAGGATAAACAGATTGCAGGGTCGGTTACTATTAGATGTTATGCTTTGCTGTAGCCACGTGAAAGGCGGTGATGTCAGTGGGTTCCTTGGGCCTATTCCAACACCGTACCCTTAGAAAAAGACGATGGCCTCTGTTCCGTGTGGCCTTTTACCCTGCAGCCAGCCACTCCCCTCCTCCCCTCGGGAGGAGTAAACCCCTCCGTCCCAGTTCTGGTAGCAAAAACCCCACAAAACCATTATGGCCCATAGCTCCAGCCCAGAAGGTCACAGGGAAAGGGTTCTGGTACCAACTGATCCACCTGGGTTCAGGCTACAGGTGGAGACCATACACAAAATACTTATCAGGTTCCTACTTGGAGATCCCCGTATCTCCGATTCCTGACATGTGATCGTTAACTTATGGACATGTACCTGTCCCTTTCTGTCCCCGTGAATATATGATTGGCTTATGCTTGTGATGAATGGCCAATCCATATTTCTTTATTAATTCCTGGCTCCACTATGTCTCGAAAGTGGGTAGCATGGCTAACAAGCTGATAGCTCCCTGCTGAGGGCTCTTCCTATGAAAAGGGCTTTGACTCCACAGTGACTGGGCAAGATGTGAATCGTATACAATTGACCTGCTTTGAAGACAGGACCCCCTGCGCTGTTTACTCCATCTGTTAGTTGCCAGAAGATGGCTGTGATTAAATCATGCCTAACATGGATCATGATTCCTGTGATTAAATCACGTCTAATATGGATCACAATTCCTCATTCCTCACACTCAATATAGGGTGAAAGAGTGAAAATCAAAGCAGACCACTCAGATAACGACCTTAACCCAGATCTGTTCAAAGACATGGTGGATCAACACCCGATGTGCTACGCAGAAGTTAGAGTATGGTGTGAAAAAAAAGGATGAAAGTGCAAGAGTCCAAACGCACATCCACAAGTAGTCCAACTGTAATGGACTGAAGCTTTTTTTCACAATTACCCTCAGACAGTACTGAGAAGAGTATTGGACTTTTTATAACTTTCTATTGTCATAAAACAATTCAGTACTAATGTAATCAGTAAGCAAACCAAGCGGATATGAAATCTCTCCTCTTCTCTCCCCGTCCTCCTCCCATCAGTCTGTAGCTGTGACCTGAGACAATTTAACAAGTCGTCACCTTCAGCTTTTATTAGTCTTCACTCCAGGACAACACCTGCTCAGGAGAAGACACAGCGACCCTACCCGATACAGATACACAAGATACACACCGACGACAGGCAGAATCTCCGGGCTTCATACAGATAAAACCATGTGTAATTATATCTAATCAGAAGAGAGAGACAACAACATTACACTAGAGGAAAGATGTGGACGGAATCACAAATGAATGTAAATATTTAAGGTATGTCTATCTATCTACCAACTATCTAACTACCTAACTCTCTATCCATATCTATCTGCCTATCTATCTATCTATCTATCTATCTATCGATCTATCTATCGATCTATCTATCGATCTCCTTTCTATTTATTTATCATATATCCATTTGTCTATCTGTCAATTCAATTCAAATCAGCTTTATTGATAGGACTAAATAAATATTAGCATTGCCAAAGCAAGTGGGAAATAATTGGGTAGGGATAGGGAGAGGGACACATCCAGGTTGGGGGAACTGGAGTCCATAGGGTATCAGGCTCCTCTCTGTTCTATGTCAGGCAGTATGGACAGTCTTTCTTCCTCCTCCATGGAGGTGAAGTCTGGGCAGAGATCAGATAGTCTCCTGCTCAGTGCTCAGTACTTGGGGCACCGCAGCAGAAAGTGAGCCTCATCCTCCATGGTCGCACTGTTGGCACACTCTACTCTCCCTGGGCATGTAAATCTGTCGGTGCTTTCCAGTTTGGATGAGCAGGCTGTGGGCACTTAGTCTGTAGCGGCTCAGGATCTGTCAGTCTCTGGGGTTGGGGAGTTTCTTTATCTATTTCACATTTGTCTATGTATATATCTAATATCTATCTATCTATCTATCTATCTATCTATCTATCTATCTATCTATTATCTATCTATCGATCTAACTATTATCTATCTGTCTATCTATCTATCTAATCTATCTCTATCCAAATATCTATCTATCCATTATCTATATATCTATGCTATCTGTTATCAGTCATTGAATCAGTCAACTATAATTGGTACTGGTTTCTTGGTTAAGGTCGTTTATCTCGTTTAGTGAGCATTGTTCCTGTGACCTCAGTGGTGGACAATATTTGGGCATTACAACCAGTTTAAAAGCACAATCTGTGAACAATATTGGGTAGGGTTGCATCTTAAGAGACTCCAACTGTAATTTGTCAGATGAGCCCATTAACCTATCATCTTAAGGTCTGTTTAAACGGGACAATTCAGCAGACGATTTTTGGGAAGGAAGTGACAGTGAAGAAGCCTGCTATAGTTACATGCAGCGATCTCCTCCACAGTATCGGGGGTAGTGATTGCTAATGTCATTGCTCGTCCCCATACAGACTCGTTGTTTGTCGTGTTAAGACAGCACGATCTGCTGTTGTCAAGCAATGATTTAGGTGCCAGAACAAACGAACCAATTACCTGAGGAACGATCATTTCCACTCAATCATCTGGTAATCAGCGACATCTTTACACTGCCAGATAATCTCTAATGAGCGTTCCTATGAATGCTCGTCAACAATTATCTGGCGGATTCTTTTTTTCTAATGTTTTGCATCCACACTTTTACTAATATACTAATAAGTTATCCGTGCCTTCTTCTCTAGTTCCACAATATATCCTCAAGAACCAAGTCAAGAAGTTGTAGAGATCTGGCCCTACCTACGGGTGAAGTTGCGAAGCCATCATGAGCTACTTCCCTGGATCGAAATATCTCTTTTTGTTCGTCTACCTCTTCACTTTTATCACGGGGCTTCCTCTAAACATAGCTGCGTTATCCATACTTGTTAACAAATTCAATCGCAACCTTCTTCCTGTGGACATCTTGTTGGCCAACCTGACCGTTTCAGATTTGCTCCTATTGACGTTCCTCCCTTTCCGCATGGTTGAAGCAGCATTTGATATGCATTGGCCAATGCCCCATGTGTTTTGTCCTCTGTCTGCTTTTATGTACTTCAGTAGTATTTACATCACCTCTCTGTTGCTCATGGCCATAAGTGTCGAGAGATATCTGGCTACAGCATTTCCTATACGATACAAGATCCTGAGAAATCCAGTCTACCCCGTGGTGGGAAGTATCTTCATATGGTGCATCGCAACAGTTCACTGCAGTATTGTCTACATTGTGGAACATATCGTGCCAGACAACGTGACAACCAGAAACTATAACGTGTGTTACAGCACATTTTCACCACCCCAGTTGGAAGTTCTACTTACTGTTCGTTTAGAAATATCCCTTGTGCTCTTTTGTGTTCCATTTATGATCACCATTTTTTGCTATGGGAATTTTATCAAGATCATCATGTGGCGGTCTCGTCTGGACAAGAAAAGGAAAATAAGAGCTATTGGCCTAGTGATGGCCACACTCATCAATTTTATTGTGTGCTTCATGCCTTACAACGTATCCCATATTGTGGGCTTTATCTATGGCACAAGTCCAGACTGGAGGGTCTACGCTTTACTCCTCAGCACCTTCAATGCATCACTGGATCCCATCATATTTTACTTTTCTTCTACCTCTTTTAAGAAGTCTTTTCTGGAGAGTTTAGTCCATGTATTCAAAAAGTTACAATTTAGCAAATGTTGGCACAAATTGTGTGTTGCACCCTGTAAAAAGGAGACAGTGGACATCAATGTCTCTACTTAAAAAACTGTTTAGTATAAAATGGAATTATTTATATTAGAATCCACTATTTTAGTTCTAAATCATACGTCTCATTTTAATTTTAATTTAGGGACCGCCATGGGGTCAATGTTCGCCCCTTAGCTAAGCTTGTTTCTTTTTTAGATTTGGAAATTGTAATTTGTTGATTGCGTTCAACTTTTTCAAGATAATTGAGGTGCATTAGGTAGAAAAGATATAATCATGATTACTTGGTAGGATTTAGGTTTATTTATTAATTTATACTAATTACTTTGGTTTTTCAAATGGTGTTCTTAGGAATAAGTAAAGTTCATTGAACCAATCACTGGCCATTCCTGGTGTTTCCAATTTGGTCCCTATACATTAGTGGACAGGGGATAGCCAAGAGTGCTGCAAAATTAGTTTCTTATTTCATGGGGACTTGTAATAGTAACATTTGGGTACTGTAATGGAGTCTAGATTCACCCTTAGCTAGGCTGTTTGGGAATTCCAACTTTATGTCAGCAAAATAGAGGTCTCTTTGGAGTAAAATAATACTGATTCAGTTGGAAGAGGTCACATTTGATTCCTCAATTTAGTTAAAGGGGCTATCCATGAATAATGTAAAAAATGAAAATCAGACATCATATACTACATGACAACTTCTTTCTAACGCTAGAACCAGCCCTGTACCTCACATGGATCCAGAGATCCCCCCATTCATTGCTCTGCTAGATTTACATCAATCTGGCAGCTCAAGGGGAGTGTCTTTTCTGCTGCAGCTCAGGGGGCGTGTCCATGCTCTCTTTTTCACAGTTCAGGGGGCGTGTCTCAGCTCTCCTTATCACAGCTCAGGAGGCAGCTAAAGGATGAAACTGAGCATGTGCGGCCTTCTCAGTGAGCAAGTCAAAGAAATAAGAAAAAAACAGCAGGTGGCGCTATACAGATACATTTTATTGAATAACTCAGTGGCTATACTAAATTTTTATTTACATGCAATTACAAAAGTATTCAGATCCAGGAGCTGGTTTGAAAACTGTAGAATATTTTTCATGGGACAACCCCTTTAACCCCTTCTTGCTATATGACGAGTATACACGTCATGGAGCACTGCTATTCAGCGCTCCATGACGAGTATACCCGTCATTACATTAAACTGTCACCATGTCTGCTGACATGGTGACAGCGCTGAGACCCCGGCTGTTACTTACAGCCAGGGGTCTCAGCTTACCAGCCCGGGACCAATGGGGGCGGTCCCGGGCCAGCGATCACTGTGATTGGCTAGTCTGTACAGACTAGCCAATCACAGCGATCCTGCTGCTTTTTATGTTAAAATAAAAATATATAAATATATATATATATAAATATATATCTCCCCCCCACCCCAGATCGCTATTTTCAGATGGCCAGCGGGGGGGTGGGGGGTGTAATGTGCAGCGGCAGTGCCGCCGCAATGATTTTTCAGGATGGCCGAGCGGAGCGGAGTATCAGCATACAGCTAATACTCTGCTTCAAACTGCTGACATCGGTGCTGGCACCGATGTCAGCAGTTTAACCCCTTCCATGCCACGGTCCGTAGGGACCGCGGCATGGAAAGGGTTAACAGGGGGAGGGAGCACCCTCCCATCGGGCGCTGCGGTGCTCTGGCAGCACCGATGGTGTGGGCTGAAGAGAGGGAGGAAGCTCCCTCCCCCTTCCATCGGGACGCTGCTGTGCTCTGGCAGCGTCCCGATGGTTACCATGGCAACCAGACGCTTTCAGAAGCGTCTGCTTGCCATGGTGTAATCAAGCCTGTTCAGGCTCCTGCTAAAGGCAGGAGCCTGAGAAGGCTTAGACTGAGTGACAATACACTACAGTACACTATATAGTGTACTGTAGTGTATTATAGAACAATCAGATCCACTGGTTCTTCAAGAACCAAGTGGGTCTGAGTCTAAAAAAAAGTGTAAAAAAAAGTGTAAAATAATAAAAAAAAGTTAAAAAAAATTTTAAAAAAAAGTTAACAAATCCTATTTTTCCCCCAATACTTAAATTTGAAATTAGTAAAAAAAGAAAAAAAATACCCCAATCATGTTAGGTATCGCCACGTTCGTAACAACCTGCTCTACAAAAATATCACATGTCCCAACCCCTCAGGTGAACACGGTAAAAGAAATAAAATAAAAACAGTGTAAAAAAAGCCATTTTTGTCACTTTATATCACAAAAAGTACAATCACAAGCGATCAAAAAGGCGTATGCCCCTCAAAATAGTACCAATCTAACCGTCACCTCTTCCCGCAAAAAAATGAGCCCCTACCTGAGACAATGTAAGGTTATGCATATGGGAAGGAATAATGCAAGTCACCAGTACATACTAAATGGTAAAGCATTGGGTAACTCTGACATGGAAAAGGACCTAGGAATTTTAGTGAACAGCAAACTAAGCTGCAGAAACCAGTGTCAGACAGCTGCTGCCAAGGCCAATAAGATAATGGGTTGCATCAAAAGAGGCATAGATGCCCGTGATGAGAACATAGTCCTGTCACTTTACAAATCACTAGTCAGACCACATATGGAGTACTGTGTACAGTTCTGGGCTCCTGTGAACAAGGCAGACATAGCAGAGCTGGAGAGGGTTCAGAGGAGGGCAACTAAAGTAATAACTGGAATGGGTGGACTACAGTACCCAGAAAGATTATCAAAATTAGGGTTATTCACTTTAGAAAAAAGATGACTGAGGGGAGATGTAATAACTATGTATAAATATATCAGGGGTCAGTACAGAGATCTCTCCCATCATCTATTTATCCCGAGGACAGTGACCATGACGAGGGGACATCCTCTGCGTCTGGAGGAAAGAAGGTTTGTACATAAACATAGAAGAGGATTCTTTACGGTAAGAGCAGTGAGACTATGGAACTCTCTCCCTGAGGAGGTGGTGATGGTAAGTTCACTATAAGAGATCAGGAGGGGCCTGGATGTATTTCTGGAGGTAATAATATTACAGGTTATAGTTACTAGAGAGGGGTCGTTGATCCAGGGAGTTATTCTGATTGCCTGACTGGAGTCGGGAAGGAATTTTTCCCCCTAAAGTGAGGAAAATTGGCTTCTACCACACAGGTTTTTTTGCCTTCCCCTGGATCAACTTGTAGGAAAACAGGCTGGATCAACTTGTAGGAAAACAGGCTGAACTGGATGGACAGATGTCTTTTTTCGGCCTTACAAACTATGTTACTATGTAATTGCCCAAAAAATTAAAAAACTACAGCTCTCAGACAAGGGACAGACTAAAACATGATTTTTTTGTTTCAAAAATTATATTATTGTGTAAAACTTAAATAAATAAAGAAAACTATACATGTTAGGTATCACCACGTCCGTAAAAACCTGCTCTATAAAAATAGCACATGATCTAACCTGTCAGATGAACACTGTACAAAAAAAAAAACTGAGCCAGAACAGGCATTTTTGGATACCTTGCCTAACAAAAAGTGTAATATAAAGCGATCAAAAATCATATGTACCCCAAAATAGTATCAATAACACTGTCACCTTATCCCTTAGTTTCCAAAATACAGGCACTGTTTGGTTGTTTCTACTGTAGGGGTGCATCAGGGGGGCCTCAAATGGGACATGGAGTCTGAAAACCAATCCAGCAAAATTTGCCCTCCAAAAACCATCTGGCACACCTTTCCTTCTGCGCCCTGCTGTGTGCCCATACAGCAGTTTACTACCACATGTGGGGTGTTTCTGTAAATCGCAGAATCAGGGTAATAGTTTTTGAGTTTTGTTTGGCTATTAACCCTTAATGTGTTACAGGAAAACAATTGATTAAAATGGAAAATCTGCCAAAAAAGTGAAATTTTGAAATGTCATCTCCATTTTCCTTTAAATCTTGTGGAATACATAAAGGGTTAACAAAGTTAGTAAAATTCATTTTGAAAACCTTGAGGGGTGTAGTTTCTAAAATGGGGTCATTTATGGTGGTTTCTATTATGATAGCCCCACAAAGTGACTTCAGAACTGAACTGTTGCTTCAAAAAAATGGTTTTGGAAAATTTCTTAAACATTTTAAGAATTACTTCTAAAATTCTAAGCCTTCTAACGTCCCCAAAAAATAAAATTACATCTACAAAATGATGGTAACATAAAGTAGACATATGGGAAATGTAAAGTAATAACTATTTTGTGAGGGATCACTATCTGCCTTAAAAGCATAGAAATTCAAAGTTTGAAAATTACAAATTTTTCCAAATTTTCTGTAAATTTAGGATTTTTTTATAAATAAAGGCGATTTATATTGACTCAAATTTACCATTGTCGTGGAGTACAATGTGTCACAAGAAAACAATCTCAGAACGGCTTGGATAAGTAAAAGTGTTTCAAAGCTATTACCACATAAAGTGACACATGTCATATTTCCAAAATTTGGCCTGGTCCTTAAGGTGAAAAATGGCTATGTCATGAAGGGGTTAAAGTCAATGAAACCAATCACGGGCTGTTTTTAGTGTATGCAATGTAGTATTAATAGAGTATATTAGAGTAATCTACCATAATGGTGACTGGGAAAGCTTAGTGCAACATGATAATGGTAATCCAACTTTCCTAGAGGTCAGTTGTAAAGAATTTTTAATGACAAAAGAGTGATATAGAATGATATACACCTACAGAATAGGCTGTGATTTTACGAACAAATGCTCTTGAGGCCATAGTACACGCTCTGGACTGTTATCACATAAAGGATGCGTAGCTTTATACTTTTACTGGTTGTTCCTTTTTTTCTTGGCACATTTGGAGTATGCTTCCGTACAGCAGCTATATAACATTTTATATACCTGTCCACTGAAGCATGAATTTATCAGTGTTTGCCTTGCTTTTCACACCAGGTTCCTTCTCTTAATTCATGGTTCAACCTTTGCTCTCAAACATCACAACAATACCGCCGTTGCCTCACTGTTGGTTTAAGACATATCAATGTCGAATACCCCATCAATTGTTTATTCTTGCATAATGGCATTGGTACAAATGTTATTTCCTGGGTCAAGTATGAGGGCAGGTAAGTACTTACTGCTGAACTACGGAAGATATTTGACTATTTCACAACCTGCTGTGGTGAAGCCAAAGTTGAAACCTGTTGAGAGCGTCAATAAAATAGGTTTTGTATTATGTTACCCCAGAAGCTGGAAGATGACAGCCTTAGTGGTCTATATATTGTCCAGTATGTGGGGAACATCACTTAAAATACTCTGTCAGCAGGACATGAAGAACTTGTTTGGAAAGACCTTGCCTATCACCATAATCCAGCAGGTGGCGCTGTATTCATATAACAAGGAGCCACCTCTATTGTGTCGTGAGCGCTATTTGAGCTAAAACGGCATCTTTCAGTGTCTTACAAGCTCACAATGAATCTGAGAACAGTTACATATTACAAGCTACCATCTGTTCTGTTCAACCCCTTTCTAAGACATAGATGGCAGGGAGAGCAGAAGGGTGCCCACCCCAGGCCCACTGTGGAGGCATCAAGGGCACAGAAAATGAGCACCCGAGCCAGGAAAAACATTTTAATTAATGAGCACTTCATTAGTACAGGAGGCCAAGGGAGTGGTGAATATAGCGCCGCTGGCATTACTCACCACTCCCTGGTCCTTTTCTCCGGGCGCCCTTGCTGTGCTACGTCCTGACAGCGTTGAGATGGTAGTGCACATTACTGTATGATGTAAGGGCGGAGTGCAGCACGGGCACCCGGACAGAGCAGCAGTGCAGTGCAGGCAGTTCCCTGAGGATAGGTGAGTATATCTGGTCTGAGGTCTGCATTTAGGGGATAGCAAGGTGGTAGTTATAGGGGGCACAGGGGTGTGAATGGAGTTAGGGTCAGATCAAGAGATTGAATGGATCTGGGGTTTTAATGAACTTCAAGTCAGATATGGGGTCTGTATGAATTTGGGGGTCTGTGACTTTGGAATTGGTGTGAGTGTCTGTATTAATTCTGGGGTCTCATCTGGGGGGCTGATCATAGGTCTGTATGAATTTGGGTGCTGATTTGGGGTCTGAATGAATTTGGGCCAAATCTGGTGTCTGTATTAATTTGGGGGCTGATCTGAGATTCTGTATAAATTCTGGGGTCTGGTGTGGGGGTTTATATTAATTCTGGGGTTTCATCTGGGGGCTGAACTGGGGTCTGTATGAATTTGAGGGCTGATTTGGGGTCTGTATGAATTTGAGGGCTGATCTGGGAGTCTGTATTAATTCTGGGGTCTGGTGTGGGGGTCTGTGTTATTCTGAGGTCTCATCCGGGGGCTGAACTGGGGTCTGTATGAATTTGAGGGCTGATTTGGGGTCTGTATGAATTTGGGGTCAAATCTTGGATCTGCATACATTTGGGGCCAGAGCTGGTGTTTGTATTAATTTGGGGGCTGATCTGAGAGTCTGTATTAATTCTGGGGCCTGGTGTGGGGGTTTATATTAATTGTGGGGTCTGGTCTGGGGGCTGATCTGGAGTCTGTATGAATTTGGGGGCATATCTGGGGTTTGATGGTTACACAGGCTACAGAACACTCCATGCATCTAAGGCCTCATTCAGACGACCGTATATTTGCGGGTCCGCATTATTGCGGACCCGCAAATATACGGGGACCGCCCCCGGCGTGTGTTCCGCAGCGCTCCAAACACACGCCGTGCGGCCCCATTGAAAATGCCTATACGTGTCCGTGCGTACGGACAAGTATAGGACATGTTCTATCTTTTTATGCGGAGCCGCGGCACGGAGACAGCTGTGCGCTCCCATAGAGGTGAATGGGGCTGCATGTATTCCGCAATTTTGCGGAATACATACGGCCCCATTCATACGGTTGTGTGAATGGGGCCTTAAATGAAGATCAGCAGAAGTCCCATCCATTTACATCTGTATATAATGCAGTGTCTGACGTGTAGTCCGCTCAGCGCTCCCAGGATACAGGGTTACCCCGTATGGATGATAAAACGTGCGAGGAATATCGCCCAAACCAAAAATAGGACAAAAATAAACAACAACCATCAACAATGAATGTATCACATTCTCCACTGTTATTTCCCTTAAAGGGGTTATCCCACGAATAATGTAAAAAATGAAAATCAGACATCATATAGAACAAGACAACCTCTTTCTAACAAAGCTAGAACCTGCCATACGTACAGTACTCGTAGTCCGTGCTTGTAGAGAAGACCATACGTACAGTACTCGTAGTCCGTGCTTGTAGAGAAGACCATATGTACAGTACTCGTAGTCCATACTCGTAGAGAAGACCATATGTACAGTACTCGTAGTCCGTGCTCGTAGAGAAGACCATACGTACAGTATTTGTAGTCCGTGCTCGTAGAGAATACCATACGTACAGTACTCGTAGTCTGTGCTCGTAGAGAATACCATATGTACAGTACTTGTAGTCCGTGCTCGTAGAGAATACCATATGTACAGTATTCGTAGTCTGTGCTCGTAGAGAAGACCATACGTACAGTACTCGTAGTCCATGCTCGTAGAGAAGACCATACGTACAGTACTCGTAGTCCGTGCTCGTAGAGAAGACCATATGTACAGTATTCGTAGTCTGTGCTCGTAGAGAAGACCATACGTACAGTACTTGTAGTCTGTGCTCGTAGAGAAGACCATATGTACAGTACTCGTAGTCCGTGCTCGTAGAGAATTCCATACGTACAGTATTTGTAGTCCGTGTTCGTAGAGAATACCATACGTACAGTACTCGTAGTCCGTGCTCGTAGAGAAGACCATATGTACAGTACTCGTAGTCCGTGCTCGTAGAGAAGACCATACATACAGTACTCGTAGTCCGTGCTTGTAGAGAAGACCATACGTACAGTACTCGTAGTCTGTGCTCGTAGAGAAGACCATACGTACATTACTCGTAGTCCGTGCTCGTAGAGAATACCATACGTACAGTATTTGTAGTCCGTGCTCGTAGAGAATACCATACGTACAGTACTCGTAGTCTGTGCTCGTAGAGAATACCATATGTACAGTACTCGTAGTCCGTGCTCGTAGAGAATACCATACGTACAGTACTCGTAGTCCGTGCTCGTAGAGAAGACCATACATACAGTACTCGTAGTCCGTGCTCGTAGAGAATACCATACGTACAGTACTCGTAGTCCGTGCTCGTAGAGAATACCATACGTACAGTATTCGTAGTCCGTGCTCGTAGAGAAGACCATACGTACAGTACTCGTAGTCCATGCTCGTAGAGAAGACCATACGTACAGTACTCGTAGTCCGTGCTCGTAGAGAAGACCATATGTACAGTATTCGTAGTCTGTGCTCGTAGAGAATACCATACGTACAGTACTCGTAGTCTGTGCTCGTAGAGAATACCATACGTACAGTATTCGTAGTCCGTGCTCGTAGAGAAGACCATACATACAGTATTTGTAGTCCATGCTCGTAGAGAATACCATACGTACAGTACTCGTAGTCCGTGCTCGTAGAGAAGACCATACGTACAGTATTCGTAGTCCGTGCTCGTAGAGAATACCATACGTACAGTACTCGTAGTCCGTGCTCGTAGAGAATTCCATACCTACAGTATTTGTAGTCCGTGTTCGTAGAGAATACCATACGTACAGTACTCGTAGTCCGTGCTCGTAGAGAATACCATACGTACAGTACTCGTAGTCCGTGCTCGTAGAGAAGACCATATGTACAGTACTCGTAGTCCATGCTTGTAGAGAAGACCATACGTACAGTACTCGTAGTCTGTGCTCGTAGAGAAGACCATACGTACAGTACTTGTAGTCTGTGCTCGTAGAGAAGACCATATGTACAGTACTCGTAGTCCGTGCTCGTAGAGAATTCCATACCTACAGTATTTGTAGTCCGTGTTCGTAGAGAATACCATACGTACAGTACTCGTAGTCCGTGCTCGTAGAGAATACCATACGTACAGTACTCGTAGTCCGTGCTCGTAGAGAAGACCATATGTACAGTACTCGTAGTCCATGCTTGTAGAGAAGACCATACGTACAGTACTCGTAGTCTGTGCTCGTAGAGAAGACCATACGTACATTACTCGTAGTCCGTGCTCGTAGAGAATACCATACGTACAGTATTTGTAGTCCGTGCTCGTAGAGAATACCATACGTACAGTACTCGTAGTCTGTGCTCGTAGAGAATACCATACGTACAGTACTCGTAGTCCGTGCTCGTAGAGAATACCATACGTACAGTACTCGTAGTCCGTGCTCGTAGAGAAGACCATACATACAGTACTCGTAGTCCGTGCTCGTAGAGAATACCATACGTACAGTACTCGTAGTCCGTGCTCGTAAAGAATACCATACGTACAGTATTCGTAGTCCGTGCTCGTAGAGAAGACCATACGTACAGTACTCGTAGTCTGTGCTCGTAGAGAATACCATACGTACAGTACTCGTAGTCCGTGCTCGTAGAGAATACCATACGTACAGTACTCGTAGTCCGTGCTCGTAGAGAAGACCATACGTACAGTATTCGTAGTCCGTGCTCGTAGAGAATACCATACGTACAGTACTCGTAGTCCGTGCTCGTAGAGAATACCATACGTACAGTACTCGTAGTCCGTGCTCATAGAGAAGACCATATGTACAGTACTCGTAGTCCGTGCTCGTAGAGAATACCATACGTACAGTACTCGTAGTCCGTGCTCGTAGAGAAGACCATACATACAGTACTCGTAGTCCGTGCTCGTAGAGAATACCATACGTACAGTACTCGTAGTCCGTGCTCGTAGAGAATACCATACGTACAGTACTCGTAGTCCGTGCTCGTAGAGAAGACCATACATACAGTACTCGTAGTCCGTGCTCGTAGAGAATACCATACGTACAGTACTCGTAGTCCGTGCTCGTAAAGAATACCATACGTACAGTATTCGTAGTCCGTGCTCGTAGAGAAGACCATACGTACAGTACTCGTAGTCCATGCTCGTAGAGAAGACCATACGTACAGTACTCGTAGTCCGTGCTCGTAGAGAAGACCATATGTACAGTATTCGTAGTCTGTGCTCGTAGAGAAGACCATACGTACAGTACTTGTAGTCTGTGCTCGTAGAGAAGACCATATGTACAGTACTCGTAGTCCGTGCTCGTAGAGAATTCCATACCTACAGTATTTGTAGTCCGTGTTCGTAGAGAATACCATACGTACAGTACTCGTAGTCCGTGCTCGTAGAGAATACCATACGTACAGTACTCGTAGTCCGTGCTCGTAGAGAAGACCATATGTACAGTACTCGTAGTCCATGCTTGTAGAGAAGACCATACGTACAGTACTCGTAGTCTGTGCTCGTAGAGAAGACCATACGTACATTACTCGTAGTCCGTGCTCGTAGAGAATACCATACGTACAGTACTCGTAGTCCGTGCTCGTAGAGAAGACCATACATACAGTACTCGTAGTCCGTGCTCGTAGAGAATACCATACGTACAGTACTCGTAGTCCGTGCTCGTAGAGAATACCATACGTACAGTACTCGTAGTCCGTGCTCGTAGAGAAGACCATATGTACAGTACTCGTAGTCCGTGCTCGTAGAGAATACCATACGTACAGTACTCGTAGTCCATGCTCGTAGAGAAGACCATACATACAGTACTCGTAGTCCGTGCTTGTAGAGAATACCATACGTACAGTACTCGTAGTCCTTGCTCGTAGAGAATACCATACGTACAGTATTCGTAGTCCGTGCTCGTAGAGAATACCATACGTACAGTACTCGTAGTCTGTGCTCGTAGAGAATACCATACGTACAGTACTCGTAGTCCGTGCTCGTAGAGAAGACCAACGTACAGTATTGTAGTCCGTGCTCGTAGAGAATACCATACGTACAGTACTCGTAGTCCGTGCTCGTAGAGAATACCATACGTACAGTACTCGTAGTCCGTGCTCGTAGAGAATACCATACGTACAGTACTCGTAGTCCGTGCTCGTAGAGAATACCATACGTACAGTACTCGTAGTCCGTGCTCGTAGAGAATACCATACGTACAGTATTTGTAGTCCGTGCTCGTAGAGAATACCATACGTACAGTACTCGTAGTCTGTGCTCGTAGAGAATACCATACGTACAGTACTCGTAGTCCGTGCTCGTAGAGAATACCATACGTACAGTATTTGTAGTCCATGCTCGTAGAGAATACCATACGTACAGTACTCGTAGTCTGTGCTCGTAGAGAATACCATACGTACAGTACTCGTAGTCTGTGCTCGTAGAGAATACCATACGTACAGTACTCGTAGTCCGTGCTCGTAGAGAATACCATACGTACAGTACTCGTAGTCCGTGCTCGTAGAGAAGACCATATGTACAGTACTCGTAGTCCGTGCTCGTAGAGAATACCATACGTACAGTACTCGTAGTCCGTGCTCGTAGAGAAGACCATATGTACAGTACTCGTAGTCCATGCTCGTAGAGAATACCATACGTACAGTACGCGTAGTCTGTGCTCGTAGAGAATACCATACGTACAGTACTCGTAGTCTGTGCTCGTAGAGAATACCATACGTACAGTATTCGTAGTCCGTGCTCGTAGAGAATACCATACGTACAGTACTCGTAGTCTGTGCTCGTAGAGAATACCATATGTACAGTATTCGTAGTCCGTGCTCGTAGAGAATACCATACGTACAGTACGCGTAGTCTGTGCTCGTAGAGAATACCATACGTACAGTACTCGTAGTCTGTGCTCGTAGAGAATACCATACGTACAGTATTCGTAGTCCGTGCTCGTAGAGAAGACCATACGTACAGTACTCGTAGTCCATGCTTGTAGAGAATACCATACATACAGTATTCGTAGTCCGTGCTCGTAGAGAAGACCATACGTACAGTATTCGTAGTCCATGCTCGTAGAGAAGACCATACCTACAGTTCTCATGCTTATTAATTCAGGAAATCCACGAAAGGACAGGAAAATAATTATGGCTTTAGAAAGGTCAATGATCTGTCATTTTGAATATGAAAAAGTAAAGGAGTAATTTTACCGAAAACCACTAGAGGGCGACAGAGAAAAGTAAAAAATAAAATCAGCGGTTGCATCTGAAGACGATCTGACACCGGCCGTTATAGGAGACATCTGTATACCGTCTATTACTGCCCAGAGAACCGCGAGCTGTTCCTTCTTAGATTTTCCCACATAGACATAAAAGGGGTCATTTATCAACCTGAAATATGCCTATACTAAGCGTATTTCAGGTGAGGTTATGACTTTTCCCTGCTCCCGCCAGGTCGTCGCCTCTACATAACTTTGGTGGATCCGGCATCTTAATGAATGACCCCCAAAGTGCTTACGATTATTCTTGATTCAGATGACAGCGACAGGAGTATTACTAAACTTTAGGGTACGTCCACAATTAGTGGAAATACTGCAGCCAGGGTGGCCAGAGTTAAGGAAACAGTAAAGCGACTGCTCCGTTCTGTTTTTGTGCTGCTAACGTTTTCTGTGTGAGTTATGGAAATGGAATAGCAGAGCCGCCTCGGTCACTTAAAGAAGAACTCCTGCAAAACTTTTTATTCTCCGACCCGTTAGAAAGGTGCATGATATAATCTGTAGTGAACGTCATTTTCTTATCAGAGGCTGAAATTGAGAGTTTCCACTCTCTTCTTCTTGTAGCTGGGTCATGTGACCAACTCCTTGACCTCTAAGTGACCAGGACAGGAAGCCAGTCACTGCTCTATTCATTCCTATGAGACTGAAAGTGAGGCTCCCATAGGAATACATAGAGAATTAGACTTCCTGTCCACACATAAGGTGCTGTGTGAGTTGGTGGGTCTAATTCCTAGTCACATGACACAGATAAGAAACTTCAGGTTGGTATAACTCAAAAATTCAGCTACTGGTAAATGGCATTTACTACAGATTACATCATGTACATTTCTAGCAGGACATGGAATAAAATTTTTTGCGGGAGTTCTTCTTTAAGTAAGTCTGCGACAAGCAGAATTCAGATTGCAGCTCTGACTAAGACTGTATGTGTGAGATGGGAGGTAGTGTCAGATCAGTACATTGTAAGGAATGCGTGGCTATTGACATCTTTGGGGCAGTTTTTGTTTTTTACTGAAATTTATGTTTTTGGGTAAAAATATTTTTTGTGTGTCTGGTTGTATGTAAATGTAACAATGTGAAGCAAAGGAGCAGAGTACTCTAGAAGAGATGAAGTCTTCTCCTCCAAGGTGGACCAGAGTCGTCTGACATGTGGCAAAGCGTCCATAACATCATACAAAGCCTAAAACATTCTCCAGACCAGATTTTCAGAAGAAGTCCGGTAGGTCAGCTGGTGACCTGAGAGAAATGTTACATCCCTAAATTGCCATCCACATTGCGGAAGGGAAACCCCAACGCTCCTGCATGCCCCTTAAAGGGATCACATCAAGAAGAGGCTAAGAGCCACTCTGTGGTGCAAAGTCCATTGGGTCAAGTTGGGGAGAGGTTGGGTTTCCAGAAAAGATAAAGCAGCGTACGTCCTGGAGCAGAGCCGCTCAATCTGCCATATTAATGAAGAAATGTAGGGCAACCTAAGGCAGAGGGTATGGAGCCCTGACCAGTCATATGGGATTAGCTGGATGGCACCTCAGTAATGAAGAAAGTAGATTTTGGAGAGAGCTTTTGAAAAGTCAGAGTCCTGTACGGTTTCAGGTTCAGGAGCCTTGTCTGATATCAGCATCATCTACTAGTTGACATAGAAAAATGGCACTGACTCCTCAGAGACTACATTTACTGAGGAAGCAGAAGCAGATTTACTCATTGGGGTTGCAATCAGGTCTGCTGAGGTGGAACACAATGGAAGGCTCCAGTCCCCAAGAGAAGTCAATAGCTGCTGGATTTAAGTGGGGTTCAAATGTAGCCGAATGTGCTTGTGCCCTAATAGAAGGCGGCTGTGCGGGGCCATCAATCAACAAAGCTGCTGTGGGAGCAGAGTCAAGTACATAGCTGCTGAGGAGCAGGCAGATCTTTCAGTACATGTGCTCAACTTACTAACAGAGAGAGACTCAAACTCTTGGTCGGTTGTTAATAGAAAGTCCTTCACCAATAGCGTTAGGTACACTTTAGCCTTAGGCAGGTTCAGAGCAAACTGAGGACGTGCTGCTAATCTGCTGCCTCAGGAGAGATCCAAGAAGTGACAGAGGGCATTCTACTCGTGGTCGGTCTCAGAGGAAATATTTATTCAGAAAGGGAACTAATTCTCTCACTTTTTCCCATGACAAAAATGCCACATAAGACAGTGATGCCAGTAACTAGGTAGGAGAGTAACTGCACACTTCCGCTACTGAGCCACGCCAGCCGTGTTCCAGGGCTAAAACTCAGATTGCAGCCTGCTCAATCCAGTCCCAAGTGTAATCCATCAGACAAGCTCTCTGCCCCTCTCTCTGCCCCTCTCTCTGCTCTTGATGGCTCACTCTGTTTCCTCTCTCTCTGCATTCTGCTGCCCCCTCTGCTCTCCAATTGCTCTCTCTCTCTCTGCTGCCCCTCTCTGCTCTCTGCTGCCCCTCTCTCTGCTCTCCAATGGCTCATTCTGCTGCCCCTCTCTCTGCTCTCCGATGGCTCGCTCTGCTGCCCCTCTCTCTGCACTCTGCTGCCCCCTCTGCTCTCTGATTGTTCGCTCTGCTGCCCCTCTCTCTGCTCTCTAATGGTTCGCTCTGCTGCCCCTCTCTCTGCCCTCTAATGGTTCGCTCTGCTGCCCCTCTCTCTGCTCACCGATGGCTCACTCTGCTGCCCCTCTCTCTGCACTCTGCTGCCCCCTCTGCTCTCCGATGGCTTACTCTGCTGCATCTCTCTCTGCTCTCTGATGGCTCTCTCTGCTCTCTAATGGCTCACTCTGATGCCCATCTCTCTGCACTCTGCTGCCACTCTGCTATCCGATTGTTCGCTATGCTGCCCTCCGATGCCTCGCTCTGCTGCCCCTCTCTCTGCTCTCTGATGGCTCACTCTGCTGCTCCTCTCTGCACTCTGCTGCCCCCTCTGCTCTCTAATGGCTCGCTCCGCTGCCCCTCTCTCTGCTCTCTGATGGCTCGGTCTGCTGCCCCTCTCTCTGCCCCTCTCTCTGCTCACTGATGGCTCGCCCTGCTGCCCCTCTCTCTGCTCACTGATGGCTCTCTCTACTGCCCCTCTCTCTGCTCTCTAATGGCTCACTCTGATGCCCATCTCTCTGCACTCTGCTGCCCCCTCTGCTATCCGATTGTTCGCTCTGCTGCCCCTCTCTCTGCGCTCCGATGGCTCTGTCTGCTGCCCCTCTCTCTGCTCTCTGATGGCTCACTCTGCTGCCCCTCTCTCTGCTCATTGATGCTCACTCTGCTGCCCCTCTCTCTGCTCTCTGATGGCTCTCTCTGATGCCCCTCTCTCTGCTCTCTGATGGCTTACTCTGCTGCCCTTCTCTCTGCACTCTGCTGCCCCCTCTGCTCTCTGATTGCTCACTCTGGTGCCCCTTCCTCTGCTCTCTGATGGGTCACTCTGCTGCACCTCTCTCTTCTCTCTGATAGCTCTCTCTGCTCCCCCTCTCTCTGCTCTCCAATGGCTCACTCTGCTGCCCCTCTCTCTGCACTCTGCTGCCCCTCTCTCTGCTCTCTGATGGCTCTCTCTGCTGCCCCTCTCTCTGCTCTCTGATGGCTCACTCTGCTGCCCCTCTCTCTGCTCTCCGATGGCTTGCTCTGCTGCATCTCTCTCTGCTCTCTGATGGCTCTCTCTGTTCTCTAATGGCTCACTCTGATGCCCATCTCTCTGCAATCTGCTGCCCCCTCTGCTATCTGATTGTTTGCTGTGCTGCCCCTCTCTCTGCTCTCCGATGCCTCGCTATGCTGCCCCTCTCTCTGCTCTCTGATGGCTCTCTCTGCTGCCCCTCTCTCTGCTCTCTAATGGCTCACTCTGATGCCCATCTCTCTGCTCATCGATGCTCACTCTGCTGCCCCTCTCTCTGCTCTCTGATTGCTCGCTCTACTGGCCCTCTCTCTGCTCTCTGATGGCTCTCTCTGCTGCCCCTCTCTCTGCTCTCTAATGGCTCACTCTGCTGCCCCTCTCTCTGCTCTCTGATGGCTCACTCTGCTGCCCCTCTCTCTGCTCTCCGATGGCTTGCTCTGCTGCATCTCTCTCTGCTCTCTGATGGCTCTCTCTGTTCTCTAATGGCTCACTCTGATGCCCATCTCTCTGCAATCTGCTGCCCCCTCTGCTATCTGATTGTTTGCTGTGCTGCCCCTCTCTCTGCTCTCCGATGCCTCGCTATGCTGCCCCTCTCTCTGCTCTCCGATGCCTCGCTATGCTGCCCCTCTCTCTGCTCTCTGATGGCTCTCTCTGCTGCCCCTCTCTCTGCTCTCTAATGGCTCACTCTGATGCCCATCTCTCTGCTCATCGATGCTCACTCTGCTGCCCCTCTCTCTGCTCTCTGATTGCTCGCTCTACTGGCCCTCTCTCTGCTCTCTGATGGCTCTCTCTGCTGCCCCTCTCTCTGCTCTCTAATGGCTCACTCTGCTGCCCCTCTCTCTGCTCTCTGATGGCTTATTCTGCTGCCCCTCTCTCTGCTCTCTGATGGCTCTCTCTGCTGTCCCTCTCTCTGCTCATTGATGTTCACTCTGCTGCCCGTCTCTCTGCTCTCTGATGGCTCTCTGCTGCCCCTCTCTCTGCTCTCTAATGGCTCACTCTGCTGCCCCTCTCTCTGCTCTCTGATGGCTCTCTGCTGCCCCTCTCTCTGCTCTCTAATGGCTCACTCTGCTGCCCCTCTCTCTGCTCTCTGATGGCTCTCTGCTGCCCCTCTCTCTGCTCTCTAATGGCTCACTCTGCTGCCCCTCTCTCTGCTCTCTGATGGCTTGCTCTGCTGCCCCTCTCTCTGCTCTCTGATGGCTCTCTCTGCTGCCCTTCTCTCTGCACTCTGCTGCCCCCTCTGCTCTCTGATTGCTCACTCTGGTGCCCCTTTCTCTGCTCTCTGATTGCTCACTCTGGTGCCCCTTTCTCTGCTCTCTGATGGTTCACTCTGCTGCCCCCTCTGCTCTCTGATTGCTCACTCTGGTGCCCCTTTCTCTGCTCTCTGATGGTTCACTCTGCTGCACCTCTCTCTGCTCTCTGATAGCTCTCTGCTGCCCCTCTCTCTGCTCTCTAATGGCTCTGTCTGCTGCCCCTCTCTCTGCTCCCCGATGGCTCACTCTGCTGCCCCTCTCTCTGCTCTCCGATTGTTCCCTCTACTGCCCCTTTGTCTGCTCTCTGAAATGCTCATAAAGCAGGAGACCCTTTTGAGTTGTATATTTTATTGGCTTGTGAAATATTTAGGGGAGCAGAGAGAAGGGCTACACTTTGAGCCCTTGTCTGGAGGACTTCACTCTGAACAGGACTGAGCAGCCTGCAATGTATAAGAACACGTGCAGGCTGCAGAAGGCAAGAAGCAAAATTTGTCCCTATGACACTGGCTGACCTGGTACATGTGCTCTTGGCAGCTGAAGGCATCTGTGTTGGTCCTATGTTCATATGTGCCTGCATTGCTGAGAAAAATGTAAATTAATATTAATATATGCAAATGAGCCTCTTGGAGAAACGGGGGCATTACCATTACACCTAGAGGCTCTTCTGTCTGTGCAACTGCTGAATCCTCTGCACTTTGGCAGGGCCAGGCGTGATGATGTTTACACTGCATTGTCTTAGTGCAGAGGACACGGCAGTTACAGAGAGAGCAGAGCCTCTAGGTGTAATGGTGACGCCCCTGTTGCTCCTAGAGGCTCATTTGCATATATTAAAACCTCATTTTTCTCAGCAATGCGGACACATATGAACATGGGAGCAACACAAATGCCTTCAGCTGCCAAGCGCACATGTAACAGGTCAGCCAGTGTCATAGGTACAAATCTGCTGACAGATGCCCTTTAACAAAATGAAATTCTTTAAAGGTGACCACAGCCTTTAAATATCAGTTAGACAATTTTATAAGAAATGGCTGCAGTAGGGTTATGACCCGCCATGAGCGTGGAGACAGTCCACTGATGTCATTGGAAGACCTTTGGATTCGTCTGCAGAAAAAGCTGCTTTTCCTTCACGTCCCATGTGGACAATTCATATGACATTCTTGTCTGGGTCTACGTGATGGATGAGGCCAATGTGCCCTTTGCTGCTCCTCAGATCCGCAGCCCATCTGTCATTCATGGCTGGACTCTGACGTGATTGAGCTCATCGTATAGTTTTGCATCTGCACCTTAACTTAAAGGGGGTTTTCCAGGATTTTACTACATTATTTACTACATTATTTTACTACAATATCTGATTGGTGGGGGTCCGACATCCGAGACCCCCGCTGATCAGCTGTTTGAGAAGAGTCCTGGAGTGCTATAGACCCCCACCCAGAGAGAGACTGCTGCTCTGCACTGAATCTCTTGTAGGACTTTATGGCACCTCCTGGGATGTTTCTCCATCACTTGTACATTTTGAAGGATGAATGTCAGAGATCCTTCTAAATATCCAGAGATCACAGAATGATAACTGCTTTGAGCATGTAGTCAGTGACTAAACAGTGACCACAAGTCTCTCGGGAGACATTTACGTGGGATTTCTGCGTCTTCTGAGACTTGTATATTGGAAGTGCTCGGCGCTGAATATCTAATTAATAGCAGAGAGACAAATAGCGAAAGATGATGTTCCCAGAAATGACATCTGCATTGTAGAAACATAGAAACATCAGTCACAACGAGGAATCCCGGGGGTCGCGATGGCTTATTTTCTCATAGAAACCAGATAGTAAAACCGTGGAAGGATGGATGGATGGATAGATAGATAGATAGATAGATAGATAGATAGATAGATAGATAAGAGATAGATAGATAGATAGATAGATAGATAAGAGATAGATAGATAGATAGATAGATAGATAGATAGATATCAAATAAAAAATAAAGAGAAGCAGCACTTACAAACAATGGGTGTAAAAGTCTTCCCAGGAACCTGAGACCAAGGTTCAGCAATTCAATAAAATAGAAAAATTGAAGGCAGCACTCCAGAAAAATCGTGAAGAAAGCAGTGGTTTATTCACCCAACCAGCAGCAACGTTTCAACCGTTCAATACAGTCTTTGTCAAGCTTGCCTCATTTTTTGAGCTTTCTACTACAGTAAGGCTCCCAGCCTGGAGCCTTGGAGGGATTGCACCCATCAATATACCTGGCTGTGCTGCTGTTCTATTTTTGTGTGATAGATAGATAGATAGATAGATAGATGATAGATAGATAGATAGATAGATAGATAGATAGATAGATAGGAGATGATAGATAGATTGAGCATAGGGAGAGACGTGACAAGCGCTCATGCACTAGGAACAGTGTTGCTGAAAACAATTAATAGAAGAATATTGTAGAGCGAGAGTGTGGGGAGTGGACAGGGAGAGGACAGGGAGATTGCAGGTAGAGTGCAGGGAAAGTGCAGAGATACTGCAGGAAGAGTGCAAGGAAAGCGCAGGGAGACTGCAGGGTGAGTGATTGGAGATTGCAGGGAAAGTGCAGGGACACTGCAGGGAGACTAAAGGAAGAGTGCAGGAAAACTGCAGGGGGATTTATTCTGCATCAGTTTTATTTACTCCTACATTTTTGTATTCCTTAAAATCAGCCATAAACTAAGGTATATAATTCAATACCAATAAGATTGAAGCTTTTATTATTCCATTGCCAGTGTGCCACCCAATAACATCCAGTCTGCACCCCTTGAGGGGGGGGGGGGTCAGGTCTTAATGATGACCATCCTCATCTTTTGCTGGCTTTTTTTCTTCCAGATCATCCTTCTTGGTTTCCATGTCCTATAAAAGTCAGTAAGATGCAGAGAGAGGAGGAGCTGGATGTCCCTGATGACATATTCTCATCAATATTAGATGATGTGGAAAAGGAGGAGAAGCAGATGGCAGAAGAAGGGCTCCCACCTGTAGGACAGGAGAGCGTTGGGGTTGGAGAAGTGGGTATTCCAGAGCTGATTAATATTCTGTGTTTACTGTCAAATAACCTGCAGGAGATTGCAGGCAAGAACAGCAATAATGTGCATATTGTCCCCCCACCTAACTAGCCAAACCCCATACCAGATATTCACTTTATAAGCCTGCCTTGTTGTACTAAAGAATTCATAGCCTGAATGTTTGATTGCTTGTGAGCAGAACATACATATCTGCTTTTTGTAGTGTTTCTGATTTCAGGGCCAGTTTTAGACAAAATGTGGCCCTGGGCAAAATCAAAAGTGGGGCCCCAAATATTGTAATAATGTACAACACACAGTTACATTCTGTCCATTCCGGCCCTCCCTCACAGATTTACACCCCATAAAGCTCCACACACAGTTCTTCACCCTCATGGCCCCAGAATACGCCACATACCCCCTCCCCTCACAGCAATGAGTTCCCCTCACTCGCGGCATCTGAGTGTTAAAAACCAGAAGCGTGGGATTCCTCTTCGGGTGTGCTTTCCCGCAGCAGAGATGGGGGAAAGCACAGATTCTATAAATAAACCACAGCCTGTACTCAGTTAAAGGCTCATTGTTAGTGTATCCCAGTTCAGGCCACTAGGGGGCAGCACTGAACTGTGATATAGTGATTTCTATACAGAATAATAGAGCAATTTACACTTGGTCCACTTGGGGGATGTAACAAAAAGTAAAAAAAATAAAAATAAATTTTTGAAAATATAAAAAAAAACTTAAAAAATTAAAATACTGGTTACACAAGTTAAAAAGGTTGGTGTGGGTAAATACAGGTGTTATTTGATCATATTTTATGTTTTAATCCATTTTTTTCTCAATAAAATCACTTTTATGGACACCTTGTATCTTTAAGTTTTATTTACCCTCTATTTTTGAAATGTTTCTGTGGGGATTTGAAGTCACAACCATCTATATTAAAAGTAAGAACCTTAACCACTGGGCTATAGAGCTCAATGCTAAATCACTGCTGAAAAACCTCATAGAAGTTAATTTTGTATTAAAAACCTCATGTAAGTTTCTCTGGTATTATACAAGAGAAACTTCTATGAGGTTTTTAGCGACTTAGCATTGAGCTCTATAGCCCAGTGGTTAAGGTTCTTACTTATAATATAGATGGTTGTTAGTTCAAATCCCCACAGAAACATTTCAAAAATAGAGGCTAAATTAAATTTATATACACAGGGTGTCCACATCCATATATGGAGTCAGAGCAGGGACTCCTAAGCTGGGAAATTCCCCACTCTGGAGTCCTGACTGTTCAACTATCTGTGATCTGCAAAGGCATGATGATTAGGATGTGTGGTCTGTATGTGTTTGGGTGATCTATGCTCACTTTGCGGCCTGGGAGTGTGGTGTGCGCAGAGTGAGATCTTGTAGGCAGTGTGGCCCCCTTACAGAAGACTCATCCTTGGTCACAGAGGTGTGTATGTGACAGTAACGATTGGAGAAATTTCTTTTCGATTTGGGCGACTGAAATCCACTGTACTCCAATGGACCTAAAAATGTGATCATGTAAAATTTTCTAGGGCTTTTACTGTTTTTTGAGTATTTCTCTCTTTTTTTCTATAAATTTCAGTCCCCCCCTACTCCTCCCCCCCCCCCCCCGAGTTTTTTAACACAATGACAGCAATAGTGAATAATGGCAGAGAGACACTGATATACATAGCAATGGGGTAAACACATGGTTGGCGGCTTCAACAGATATTATGTTAAAAACACACAGACACGTTATGCATCAGAACGCTCATTAGCGATAATCAGCCGGTGTAAAAATGCCACCGATTACCCGATGAACGAGCTGATAATAGGATCTTACATCCAGACACCTAAATCATTGTTTGCCGGCAGCATATCTGCTTCTAAACAGCCCTCTGCTGCCAGAAAACAATGGAGCGATGGCACCAGTGATGTAAATACAGCGGCCTCCTTCACCGACGAGCAGACGGAACGCTTCCTTTCCGACAATCGCCTGCTCAATTGATCAGTGTAAAGGGCCCTTAAGACTACGCGGAAACACATTCAGTGCCGGGTTCAGTCTGATTACCTGCCTGTTGTTCTTATTTGCCTACTACTGATAAGGGCGCATTGTTCTAGACTCGTGTGTTTACTTTGGGAAGGCAGTTTATCACTTATTTTCTTGCAGCCTTCCATTTATTGCGGCCCCTCACTTATCACGTTTCATACGTTATCAAAGTTTTTCGTTTAGTTTTTTCTAGGGAAATTCTACCTGCTTTGGCTGAACGTGATACAATGGACATTATGTCCGGCGGCTAAAAGAGGAACAGCTGGCACCTTTCGTTACTGGAATTTTCCTAAATTTAACACTTTGTTGAAAATGCAAGAAAACAAAATTGTATTTTTGCATCTACCATACGCAGAATTCTCTGTTAGACACAGAAGCCTCCTAGATTCACTCTCCAGAAACTGGAAAGTATATCCCGCTGTGTAGTCAAGGAGCCCAATAATTGAGCCGCGGGTGCCGTGTGGCTACATGGAGCAGTACCAAGCTGATTTTTGTCCTATATGCACCATTTTAATCAGACCGGCCAGGGGTGCACTACCAATGAGGCCAGGTGAGGCGATTGGCTCAGTGTCACAGACGTTCCTGCGACAGGTAACAGGAGGTCTGTCAGATTGGCAACACGTTGTATGATCTGACATGTTTTCCTTTTTTGTTGTTGGTATTTACCACACCCTTTTCCCTCAGGTGTTGCTGGTGTGGTAATTGTCTCTCCCCTATTTATTGCTGCTTCTCCCACAGTTCCTTGCGGTTTATAGCTTCAGTGGATATTGTGGTGAACTGATGTTGATTCTCTGCTGAGATCCTGGAGCTTCCATTTCTTCATTGATGATAAGTGTCCTCTTTCCCTTTTGTGTGTTTCGTTACATTTTTGGTCTGAGGGAGACTCCTGTTCGTCCTTCCTGTTGGAGGAACAGGTAGACTCATTCCTGTCATTAGTTCCAGGGTCCTATAGGGTCAGTTTGGTTTAGGTTCCTGTGTATGAACTCGCCTACCTTTGAGGCCTGTTTATACTGGTAGTCAGTCAGGATTAGAGTCAGGATTTCCTTTGGGATGTGTCCATCTTCCTTGGCCTAATCTCCGTTCCCTCCTACGCTCTGTATGGTTTTCCCCCCACATCTGAGCGTGACACTCAGGCAGCACCAGGAAGGGGCAAGAAAGGGGTGGCTGAAGGGCCATGGGCTGAAGGGAAGGGGTTAGGTTAAGAAATTGGTATTGGAGAAGGAGGGTGCCATTTCAGTTTTTGCCTCAGGCAGCAGAAAGGCTAGGTGCACCCCTGAGACCAGTCCAATATTCTCATTAAAACAAGAGCAAAAGTCTAAAGGCAGTGAGATAATGGCATGTATTATCAGCATTCCCTTAATTTGATTCTGTTAATTATTGATATCATTTAATTACAAGCCATGTTTGCAGTCAGTCATACAAATTAGATAATTACCGTAGATTAGCAGTCTATAATAAAATATCTGTGAAGCTAGAGTATTTATTATAGCCAAAACAGTGACATCACAAGCACCACCATCCGTCTGTTGGTGGAAAAAAAGTGTAAAAGGTTTCACCTACAGGGGAATGTCAGCCATGTTAGTCTTCTAGGGAGGTCCGCCCCAATTGTCAGAGATAAGTATGACGTATGGTACGGTATTGGTTGAAGATTTGACATGAATCTCCACCACAGAACCTCTTGAGGTGCACCGTAAATATAAAATACCAATGCATGAAGTCAATGGTTCTTTTGAAGGTTCTGATTTCATTGGTGCTTCCATAATAAATGAAATTCAGTGCTGAGTAATGGGCTGAAAGTTATTAGACACCCGAAATACAGATCACCACTCATTCAAAAAACAGTACTAATGGTGTTTCTAAGGAATTAGTAGGATAATTAAAGTAATGGAAATGGTGCCAGAGATTGTGCTGTTTACCACATCTGAGGAAACCAAAATCGAGGGACCTTGAGATAAAGTGTGGAAACCTGGGAATCAGTGTGGGAGCGTAGAAACCAGTGGGAACTTGTGAGAGAACCTAGGAACCACTGTGGGACCCTGGGAACCAGCAGCAAACAGTGAGAACCAGTTTGGGAACTTGGATACCTCTAAGGGAACCTGGGAACCTGAGGGAATCTGGGAATTACAGAGTGAACCTGGAAACCATTATGGAAACCTCAGAATCGTCTACGAAACCTGAGAATCAGCAGAGAACCCAGGAACTACAACTGGATGCTGGAACCAGGGAAGAACTATGGGAACTCAGACACCAAACAGCCAGGGGCAGTAGAAAAAAAATGCAAGAACCTGGCATATGGCGATGGAATCTGGGAAACGGTGAGAAATAGTGGCAAACACTGTGGAAACCTGGAACCCGTTGAGGAAACCAGAAATCTATCTAGGCAACCTGGAAACCACAGAGGAAGCAGGGATCAGATATGGATGTTTGGAACTAGTGTTAGAACCTAGATTGGGAACCTTGAGTCCAGTCATAAAACCTAGGAAGCAGCATGTGAGTTACCAGCAATGGATAAGGAACAAGTTTGAGAACCTGGAAATCAGTGTGTGAAGCTAGAGGCTACTGTGGGATCCTAGATACCAGTGAAAGAGGCTGGAAACTACGAAGAGATCTTAGAAACCACTAAGGGTACTATCAAGGAAAACTGAAAACCATTGTGGGAAACTGGGAACCATTAAAGGAACCAGAGAACCAATGAGGGACACTGGGAACCAGTTAGGGAACCTGTGAAATCAGACTGGGGGACTGGAAGGAAATCTGGGAATCAGGGAGGAAAACTAGGAAACAGCAATGGATGCTGGAACAGGTGTGAGAACATGGAAACCACTGTGAGGACCTGGAAACCAGTGAGGGAGCTTTGGTATCGTCAAGGGAGCCAAAAAGGGAAACTGGGAACCAGTTAGGGAACTAGAGTGGGCCACTGGGAAACAGAGAACTTAGGAAAAGTGGATCTATGATGTCTGTGTGGTATATCTCAAGATTAAGATGGACTTCCCTACAGTTTTTAATAAATAATATACCATTTTCCATGGTCATGTCTTTGGTTCGCAGTTATTGTTCAGGACTACGTATCTGATGTCTACCACTTGTCCATGGGCCCGACCAATTTCATTGGAATATTTTGGGATGATTTTTAGGACAATTGAGGGCAACTGGAAGGAACCCACTCAATTACAGTGGGGAAAAAAAGTATATAGTCAGCCACCAATTGTGCAAGTTCTCCCACTTAAAAAGATGAAGTTGGCCTGTAATTGACATCATAGGTAGACCTCAAATATGAGAGACAAAATGAGAAAACAAATCCAGAAAATTACATTGTCTGATTTTTAAAGAATTTATTTGCAAATTATGGTGGAAAATAAGTATTTGGTCGCCTACAAACAAGCAAGATTTCTGTCTCTCACAGACCTGTAACTTCTTCTGTAAGAGGCTCCTCTGTCCTCCACTCATTACTTGTAGTAATGGCACCTGTTTGTTATCAGTATAAAAGACACCTGTCCACAACCTCAAACAGTCACACTCCAAACTCCACTATGGTGAAGACCAAAGAGCTGTCGAAGGACACCAGAAACAAAATTGTAGACCTGCACCAGACTGTGGGAGCAATAATTAGAAAATGGAAGACATACAAGACCACTGATAATCTCTCTCCATCAGGGGCTCTGAGTAAGATCTCACCCCGTGGGGTCAAAATGATACAAGAACTGTGAGCAAAAATCCCAGGACTACATGAGGGACTTAGTGAATGACCTGCAGAAAGCTGGGACCAACGTAACAAAGGCTACCGTCAGTAACACACTACACCGCCAGGGACTCAGATCCTGCAGTGCCAGACGTGTCCCCCTGCTTAAGCCAGTACATATCCGGGCCCGTCTGAAGTTTGCTAGAGAGCATTTGGATGTTCCAGAAGAGTATTGGGAGAATGTCATATGGTCAGATGAAACCAAAGTAGAACTGTTTGGTAGAAACACAACTCGTCGTGTTTGGAGGAGAGTGAATGCTGAGTTGCATCCAAAGAACAGCATACCTACTGTGAAGCATGGGGGTGGCAACATCATGATTTGGGGCTATTTCTCTGCAAAGGGACCAGGACGACTGATCCGTGTACATGAAAGAATGAATGGGGCCATGTATCGTGAGATTTTGAGTGCAAACCTCCTTCCATCAGCAAGGGCATTGAAGATGAAACATGGCTGGGTCTTTCAGCATGACAATGATCCCAAGCACACCGCCAGGGCAACGAAGGAGTGGCTTCGTAAGAAGCATTTCAAGGTCCTGGAGTAGCCTAGCCAGTCTCCAGATCTCAACCCCATAGAAAACCTTTGGAGGGAGTTGAAAGTCTGTGTTGCCCAGCGACAGCCTCAAAACATCACTGCTATAGAGGAGATCTGCATGGAGGAATCGGCCAACATACCAGCAACAGTGTGTGCCAACCTTGTGAAGACTTACAGAAAACGTTTGACCTCTGTCATTGCCAACAAAGGATATAGAACAAAGTATTGAGATTAACTTTTGTTATTGACCAAATACTTATTTTCTACCATAATTTGCAAATAAATTCTTAAAATATCAGACAATGTGATTTTCTGGATTTGTTTTCTCATTTTGTCTCCCATAGTTGAGGTCTACCTATGATGTCAATTACAGGCCGACCTCATCTTTATAAGTGGGAGAACTTGCACAATTGGTGGCTGACTAAATACTTTTTTTCCCCACTGTATAGGGACGTTCAAACCCAGTTTTCCAAGATGAACAATTGATGGGCTTGCTAATGTTTTTGGCATTATCTAGTAATCCTTTGGACCTCAGTCCACTCATTTCCACCAGGAATAGACTTATGGTCCTAGCTACACATCCTGGGGGCCTTGAATATTCATTTCACTAGGAGGCACACGTTCCTGGATAATTTTAGCCGGAGCATTTATTATAAAAGATACAGTCAAAATAGAAATTGCTGAGCGACGCAATGACTGCTGGATGAGGACACGGAGATGAAGTCCACCACTTTTGCGTGGATTTGAAGGCACCCGTCTATTCTTCCAGTTCTGTGTTGGCAAACTCTTGGAAACCTCTTTCCATTGTAATTATCGGTTAGTCTCACTGGTAAATTATAACTGGGAGTTAATTAAACTAATCAGATGATTGGGCAGCAGGAGACAAATCAGGTTCTACACAACCTTGTGATCACCTCCGAGCCTTCAGCATTAACGTTCCCGGCAGGAGCAAGATGGCCGACAAAAGACAATGATGGAGAAAGGAGATGCTGGAACTTACTTCTGTCTGTACATTTTGAGGGGCTTTATGCCTCCCCGTAGTAGATTTTTTAGAGGATATCATAGAGGGTCATTGAGGATGACCCATGATAGCACTGAATGCAGTGGAGGTCATGATTAACCCTTCAATGACAGTGATGTACAGCGTTCCCTACATGCATGGACCCACCATTTTACTTTAGATCTTTAACCAGAAACTCAGAACATCTCCCCCATTGTGGGGCTAGATACTTACCTTTTCTGTGACTGGACCCCAAGATGGAGTAACTTGTAGTCCCCACCCCAACATTAGAAAACCTACCATGAATTTTTCAAGATCCCTCATATCAGCCCACATATTACTGCACGTCAGTCATGGACAGCCACCCAATATTGTACTTGCCATAGAAAACCCTATAATAGTGCAGTACCCCCTTAACAGTGCCCTCCACATATCCCCCTTAACAGTGCCCTCCACACATCCCTCATAACAGTGTCATCCACAGATCCCCCATAACAGTGTCATCCACAGACTCCCCACAACAGTGCCATCCACAGATCCCCCATAACAGTTTATCATCTACAGATCCCCCATAACAGTGTCATCCACAGATCCCCATAACAGTGTCCTCCACACATCCCCCTTAACAGTGCAATCCACACATTCCCCATAACAGTGTCATCCACAGATCCCCCATAACAGTGTCATCCACAGACTCCCCACAACAGTGCAATCCACAGATCCCCCATAACGGTTTATCATCTACAGATCCCCATAAAAGTGTCATTCACAGACCCCTCATAACAGTGTCATCCACAGACTCCCCATAACAGTGCAATCCACAGGTCCCCCATAACAGTTTATCATCTACAGATCCCCTATAACAGTGTGATCCACAGATCCTCCATAACAGTGTCCTCCACACATCCCCCTTAACAGTGCAATCCACACATTCCCCATAACAGTGTCATCCACAGATCCCCCATACCAGTGTCATCACAGATCCCCAATACAGTGTCCTCCCACAGATCCCCATAACAGTGTGTCATCCACAGATCCCCATAAAAGTGTCATTCACAGACCCCTCATAACAGTGTCATCCACAGACTCCCCATAACAGTGCAATCCACAGGTCCCCCATAACAGTTTATCATCTACAGATCCCCTATAACAGTGTCATCCACAGACTCCCCACAACAGTGCCATCCACAGATCCCCATAACAGTTTATCATCTACAGATCCCCCATAACAGTGTCATCCACAGATCCCCATAACAGTGTCTTCCACAGATCCCCCATAACAGTGTCCTCCGCAGATCCCCCTTAACAGTGCAATCCACACATTCCCCATAACAGTGTCATCCACAGATCCCCATAAAAGTGTCATTCACAGACCCCTCATAACAGTGGTCATCCACAGACTTCCCCAGTGCAAACAGTGATCCACATCCCCAACAGTTTAGCATCTACAGATCCCCTATAACAGTGTGATCCACAGATCCTCCATAACATTGCGTCATCCACAGATCCTCCATAACAGTGTCCTCCACAAGATCCCCCATAACAGTGTCACATCCACAGATTCCCCCATAACAGTGTCATCCACAGATCCCCAATAACAGTGGTCCTCCACAGATCCCCCATAACAGTGTGCCATCCACAGATCCCCATAACAATGTCATCCACAGACCCCCCATAACAGTGTCATCCACAGACTCCCCATAACAGTGCCATCCACAGATCCCCATAACAGTTTATCATCTACAGATCCCCTAAAACAGTGTGATCCACAGATCCACCACAACAGTGTCATCCACAGATCCTCCATAACAGTGTGTAATCCACAGATCCCCCATAACAGTGTCAACCACAGATCCCCATAACAGTGCCATCCACAGATCTTCATAACAGTGTCATCCACAGATCCCCATAACAGTGTCACCACAGATCCTCCCATAACAGTGTCATCCACAGATCCCCCATAACAGTGTCATCCCACAGATCCTCCATAACAGTGTCATCACAGATCCCCATAACAGTGTCACCCACAGATCCCCATAACAGTGTCATCCACAGATCCCCCATAACAGTGTCATCCACAGATCCTCCATAACAGTGTCATCCACATCCTCCATAACGTGTCCCACAGAACCCCATAACATCAATCCACAGATCCCCATAACAGTGTCATCCACAGATCCCCCATAACAGTGTCATCCACAGATCCCCCATAACAGTGTCATCCACAGATCCCCATAACAGTGTCATCACACAGATCCCACATAACAGTGTCATCCACAGATCCATAACAGTGTCATCCACAGATCCCCATAACAGTGTCATCCACAGATCCTCCATAACAGTGTCATCCACAGATCCCATAACAGTGTCATCCACAGATCCCCCATAACAGTGTCATCCACAGATCCCCCATAACAGTGTCATCCACAGATCCCCATAAACAGTGTCATCCACAGATTCCCCCATAACAGTGTCATCCACAGATCCTCCATAACAGTGTCATCCACAGATCCCCATAACAGTGACATCCACAGATCCTCCATAACAGTGTCATCCACAGATCCTCCATAACAGTGTCATCCACAGATCCCCCATAACAGTGTAATCCACAGATCCCCATAACAGTGTCAACCACAGATCCTCCCATAACAGTGTCATCCACAGATCCTCCATAACAGTGTCATCCACAGATCCCCATAACAGTGTCATCCACAGATCCCCATAACAGTATCATCTACAGATCCCTATAACAGTGTGATCCACAGATCCTCCATAAACAGTGTCCATCCACACATCCCCCATAACAGTGTCAATCCACAGATTCCCCCATAACAGTGTCATCCACAGATCCCCCATAACAGTGTCATCCACAGATCCCCATAACAGTGTCCTCCACAGATCCCCATAACAGTGTGTCATCCACAGATCCCCCATAAAGTGTCATTCACAGACCCCTCATAACAGTGTCATCCACAGATCCCCCATAACAGTGCAATCCACAGGTCCCCCATAACAGTTTATCATCTACAGATCCCCATAACAGTGTCATCCCAGATCCCCATAACAGTGTCATCCACAGATCCCCATAACAGTGATGTCATCACAGATCCCCCATAACAGTGTCATCCACAGATCCCCATAACAGTGTCATCCATAACAGATCCCGCCATAACAGTGTCCTCCGCAGATCCCCTTAACAGTGCAATCCACAGATTCCCCATAACAGTGTCATCCACAGATCCCCATAAAAGTGTCATTCACAGATCCCTCATAACAGTGTCATCCACAGACTCCCCATAACAGTGCAATCCACAGGTCCCCCATAACAGTTTAGCATCTACAGATCCCCTATAACAGTGTGATCCACAGATCCTCCATAACATTGCGTCATCCACAGATCCTCCATAACAGTGTCCTCCACAGATCCCCCATAACAGTGTCATCCACAGATCCCCCATAACAGTGTCATCCACAGATCCCCAATAACAGTGTCCTCCACAGATTCCCCCATAACAGTGTGTCATCCACAGATCCCCATAACAATGTCATCCACAGATCCCCCATAACAGTGTCATCCACAGTCCCCATAACAGTGCATCCACAGATCCCCATAACAGTTCATCATCACAGATCCCCCACATAACAGTGTCATCCACAGATCCTCCATAACAGTGTGTCATCCACAGATCCCCCATAACAGTGTCACCACAGATCCCCATAACAGTGTCATCCACAGATCCCCATAACAGTGTGTCATCCACAGATCCCCATAACAGTGTCATCCACACAGATCCCCATAACAGTGTCATCCACAGATCCCCCATAACAGTGTCATCCACAGATCCCATAACAGTGTCATCCACAGATCCCATAACAGTGTCATACAGATCCCCATAACAGTGTCATCCACAGATCCCCATAACATCCACAATCCCATAACAGTGTCATCCACAGATCCCCATAACAGTGTCATCCACAGATCCCCCATAACAGTGTCATCCACAGATCCCCATAACAGTGTCATCCACAGATCCCCCATAACAGTGTCATCCACAGATCCCCCATAACAGTGGTCATCCACAGATCCCCATAACAGTGTCATCCACAGATCCCCATAACAGTGTCATCCACAGATCCCCCCATAACAGTGTCATCCACAGATCCCCCATAACAGTGTCATCCACAGATCCATCCCATAACAGTGTCATCCACAGATCCCCATAACAGTGTCATCCACAGATCCCCATAACAGTGTCATCCACAGATCCCCATAACAGTGTCATCCACAGATCCCCCATAACAGTGTCATCCACAGATCCCCATAACAGTGTCATCCACAGATCCCCATAACAGTGTCATCCACAGATCCCCATAACAGTGGTCATCCACAGATCCCCCATAAACAGTGTCATCCACAGATCCCCATAACAGTGTCATCCACAGATCCCCCATAACAGTGTCATCCACAGATCCCCATAACAGTGTCATCCACAGATCCCCATAACAGTGTCATCCACAGATCCCCATAAACAGTGTCATCCACAGATCCCCATAACAGTGTCATCCACAGATCCCCCATAACAGTGTCATCCACAGATCCCCATAACAGTGTCATCCACAGATCCCCCATAACAGTGTCATCCACAGATCCCCATAACAGTGTCATCCACAGATCCCCATAACAGTGTCATCCACAGATCCCCCATAACAGTGTCATCCACAGATCCCCCATAACAGTGTCATCCACAGATCCCCATAACAGTGTCATCCCACAGATCCCCATAACAGTGTCATCCACAGATCCCCATAACAGTGTCATCCACAGATCCCCCATAACAGTGTCATCCACAGATCCCCATAACAGTGTCATCCACAGATCCCCATAACAGTGTCATCCACAGATCCCCCATAACAGTGTCATCCACAGATCCCCCATAACAGTGTCATCCACAGATCCCCCATAACAGTGTCACATCCACAGATCCCCATAACAGTGTCATCCACAGATCCCCATAACAGTGTCATCCACAGATCCCCCATAACAGTGTCATCCACAGATCCTCCATAACAGTGTCATCCACAGATCCCCCATAACAGTGTCATCCACAGATCCCCATAAACAGTGTCATCCACAGATCCCCCATAACAGTGTCATCCACAGATCCCCATAACAGTGTCATCCACAGATCCCCATAACAGTGTCATCCACAGATCCCCATAACAGTGTTCATCCACAGATCCCCCATAACAGTGTCATCCACAGATCCCCATAACAGTGTCATCCACAGATCCCCATAACAGTGTCATCCACAGATCCCCATAACAGTGTCATCCACAGATCCCCCATAACAGTGTCATCCACAGATCCCCCATAACAGTGTCATCCACAGATCCCCCATAACAGTGTCATCCACAGATCCCCATAACAGTGTCATCCACAGATCCCCCATAACAGTGTCATCCACAGATCCCCCATAACAGTGTCATCCACAGATCCCCCATAACAGTGTCATCCACAGATCCCCATAACAGTGTCATCCACAGATCCCCATAACAGTGTGGTCATCCACAGATCCCCCATAACAGTGTCATCCACAGATCCCCATAACAGTGTCATCCACAAGATCCCCATAACAGTGTCATCCACAGATCCCCCATAACAGTGTCATCCACAGATCCCCATAACAGTGTCATCCACAGATCCCCCATAACAGTGTCATCCACAGATCCCCATAACAGTGTCATCCACAGATCCCCCATAACAGTGTCATCCACAGATCCTCCATAACAGTGTCATCCACAGATCCCCCATAACAGTGTCATCCACAGATCCCCCATAACAGTGTCATCCACAGATCCCCATAACAGTGTCATCCACAGATCCCCCATAACAGTGTCATCCACAGATCCCCATAACAGTGTCATCCACAGATCCCCATAACAGTGTCATCCACAGATCCCCCATAACAGTGTCATCCACAGATCCCCCATAACAGTGTCATCCACAGATCCCCATAACAGTGTCATCCACAGATCCCCATAACAGTGTCATCCACAGATCCCCCATAACAGTGTCATCCACAGATCCCATAACAGTGTCATCCACAAGATCCCCCATAACAGTGTCATCCACAGATCCCCATAACAGTGTCATCCCACAGATCCCCCATAACAGTGTCATCCACAGATCCCCATAACAGTGTCATCCACAGATCCCCATAACAGTGTCATCCACAGATCCCCCATAACAGTGTGTCATCCACAGATCCCCATATAACAGTGTCATCCACAGATCCCCCATAACAGTGTGTCATCCACAGATCCCCCATAACAGTGTCATCCACAGATCCCCATAACAGTGTCATCCACAGATCCCCCATAACAGTGTCATCCACAGATCCCCATAACAGTGTCATCCACAGATTCCCCATAACAGTGTCATCCACAGATCCCCATAACAGTGTCATCCACAGATCCCCATATACAGTGTCATCCACAGATCCCCATAACAGTGTCATCCACAGATCCCCCATAACAGTGTCATCCACAGATCCTCCATAACAGTGTCATCCACAGATCCCCCATAACAGTGTCATCCACAGATCCCCATAAACAGTGTCATCCACAGATCCCCCATAACAGTGTCATCCACAGATCCCCATAACAGTGTCATCCACAGATCCCCATAACAGTGTCATCCACAGATCCCCATAACAGTGTCATCCACAGATCCCCATAACAGTGTCATCCACAGATCCCCCATAACAGTGTCATCCACAGATCCTCCATAACAGTGTCATCCACAGATCCCCCATAACAGTGTCATCCACACAGATCCCCATAACAGTGTCATCCACAGATCCCCATAACAGTGTCATCCACAGATCCCCCATAACAACAGTGTCATCCACAGATCCCCCATAACAGTGTCATCCACAGATCCCCCATAACACAGTGTCATCCACAGATCCCCCATAACAGTGTCATCCACAGATCCCCATAACAGTGTCATCCACAGATCCCCATAACAGTGTCATCCACAGATCCCCATAACAGTGTCATCCACAGATCCCCCATAACAGTGTCATCCACAGATCCTCCATAACAGTGTCATCCACAAGATCCCCCATAACAGTGTCATCCACAGATCCCCATAACAGTGTCATCCACAGATCCCCCATAACAGTGTGTCATCCACAGATCCCCATAACAGTGTCATCCACAGATCCCCCATAACAGTGTCATCCACAGATCCCCATAACAGTGTCATCCACAGATCCCCCATAAACAGTGTCATCCACAGATCCCCATAACAGTGTGTCATCCACAGATCCCCCATAACAGTGTCATCCACAGATCCCCATAACAGTGTCATCCACAGATCCCCATAACAGTGTCATCCACAGATCCCCCATAACAGTGTCATCCACAGATCCCCATAACAGTGTCATCCACAGATCCCAGATCCCATAACAGTGTCATCCACAGATCCCCATAACAGTGTCATCCACAGATCCCCATAACAGTGTCATCCACAGATCCCCCATAACAGTGTCATCCACAGATCCCCCATAACAGTGTCATCCACAGATCCCCCATAAACAGTGTCATCCCACAGATCCCCATAACAGTGTCATCCACAGATCCCCATAAACAGTGTCATCCACAGATCCCCATAACAGTGGTCATCCACAGATCCCCATAACAGTGTCATCCACAGATCCCCCATAACAGTGTCATCCACAGATCCCCCATAACAGTGTCATCCACAGATCCCCCATAACAGTGTCATCCACAGATCCCCATAACAGTGTCATCCACAGATCCCCATAACAGTGTCATCCACAGATCCCCCATAACAGTGTCATCCACAGATCCCCATAACAGTGTGTCATCCACAGATCCCCCATAACAGTGTGTCATCCACAGATCCCCATAACAGTGTCATCCACAGATCCCCCATAACAGTGTCATCCACAGATCCCCATAAACAGTGTCATCCACAGATCCCCCATAACAGTGTGTCATCCACAGATCCCCCATAACAGTGTCATCCACAGATCCCCCATAAACAGTGTCATCCACAGATCCCCCATAACAGTGTCATCCACAGATCCCCCATAACAGTGTCATAACAGTGTCATCCACAGATCCCCCATAACAGTGTCATCCACAGATCCCCCATAACAGTGTCATCCACAGATCCCCCATAACAGTGTGTCATCCACAGATCCCCATAACAGTGTCATCCACAGATCCCCATAACAGTGTCATCCACAGATCCCCATAACAGTGTCATCCCACAGATCCCCATAACAGTGTCATCCACAGATCCCCCATAACAGTGTCATCCACAGATCCCCATAACAGTGTCATCCACAGATCCCCATAACAGTGTCATCCACAGATCCCCATAACAGTGTGTCATCCACAGATCCCCCATAACAGTGTCATCCACAGATCCCCATAACAGTGTCATCCACAGATCCCCATAACAGTGTCATCCACAGATCCCCATAACAGTGTCATCCACAGATCCCCCATAACAGTGTCATCCACAGATCCCCATAAACAGTGTCATCCACAGATCCCCCATAACAGTGTCATCCACAGATCCCCCATAACAGTGTCATCCACAGATCCCCATAACAGTGTCATCCACAGATCCCCCATAACAGTGGTCATCCACAGATCCCCCATAACAGTGTCATCCACAGATCCCCCATAACAGTGTCATCCACAGATCCCCATAACAGTGTCATCCACAGATCCCCCATAACAGTGTCATCCACAGATCCCCCATAAACAGTGTCATCCACAGATCCCCATAACAGTGTCATCCACAGATCCCCATAACAGTGTCATCCACAGATCCCCCATAACAGTGTCATCCACAGATCCCCCATAACAGTGTCATCCACAGATCCCCCATAACAGTGTCATCCACAGATCCCCATAACAGTGTCATCCACAGATCCCCCATAACAGTGTCATCCACAGATCCCCATAACAGTGTCATCCACAGATCCCCATAACAGTGTCATCCACAGATCCCCATAACAGTGTCATCCACAGATCCCCATAACAGTGTCATCCACAGATCCCCATAACAGTGTCATCCACAGATCCCCCATAACAGTGTCATCCACAGATCCCCCATAAAACAGTGTCATCCACAGATCCCCCATAACAGTGTCATCCACAGATCCCCCATAACAGTGTTCATCCACAGATCCCCCATTAACAGTGTCATCCACAGATCCCCATAACAGTGTCATCCA
>ONZH01005842.1:0-36423 GCA_900303285.1 Rhinella marina | reverse complement strand
AGCCCAGCGTTCCCTCATCAGACCTCAGATCAGATCAGGCCCAGCGATCCCCATCAGACTCAGATCAGCCCAGCGTAACCCATCAGACTCAGATCAGCCCAGCGCCCACATCAGACCTCAGAGACAGCCCAGCGTAACCCATCAGACCTCAGACAGCCCACAGTGCCCCATGAGACCACTCTGTGCCCATCAGACCTCAAGACCAGCCACAGTGCCCATTAGACCACTCTGTGCCCCCATCAGACTCAGACAGCTCACAGTGCCCCCATTAGACTCTGTGCCCCATCAGACCTCAGACCAGCTCGTGCTCATTTAGACCACTCTGTGCCCCATCAGACCAGCTCACAGCGCCCCATTAGACCAATCTGTGCCCCCATCAGACCTCAGACCAGCTCACAGTGCCCCCATTAGACCACTCTGTGCCCCAGATCCAGACCCATTCAGATCAGATCAGCCCAGCGTGCCCCATAACAATAAAATAAAAAACTTCACTTACCTGTCCAGCGCCCCGGCCTCCGTTCCGGCGCTCCTTAGGCTTTCCGGCCCGACGCTGCACTGTCACCTGACTGCGTGCAGCGTCAGGTCATAGTGCGCGCACTACGTCCTGACGCTGTACGCGTTCAGGACAGTGCAGCGCCGGGCCGGGAAGCCTGAGGAGCCGCGGCAGGACAAGTAAGTGAAGTTTTTTATTTTATTGCTATGGTGCACGCTGGTCTGATCTGAGGTCTGATGGGGGGGGGGTCCCGGCCCCCCGGCAGCTAAAACATACAATTCGTTTTATAAGACGTTTTGTATTCGTTTTATAAGACGCACTGCAATTTTCCCCCTACTTTTGGGGGAAAAAAAGTGCGTCTTATAAAGCGAAAAATACGGTATATATTACACCCACACATTCAAGCATTTCTCACCAAAAAGGAAACATTTTTAATAAAAACATGCAAAATTCGTTTTTAAAGAAGCCGTTTTTTACCACCAGCAGCCATGCGTTTAACCCCTTCCCGACCAGCACCGTACACGTACGCCGCTGGCCAGGACTTTAAAGATGGCCGCGGGTGACCTGCATTTCCAGTACTGCACCAGTAATGCCGATCGCGGACATTTAACCCCTCGGGTGCTGTGGCAAACACCGGAAGAGTACGCTTCCGGTGTTGCTCCGGCTCCCCCATGTGGCGATCGGAGGAGCCAGAGCGTGCCTGTAGCAGCCCCTGTCATAGTAAATGACAGGAGGCTGCTGCATAGGCTTTCCTATGGAGCCTTTGCCTGTAATAGGGCTCCATAGGAAAGCACTAAAATCATCATAGACTCCAATGTAAGTGCATTGGAGTCTATGATATAAGCAATCAAATGATTGCTTCCTATAGTTCCCTATAAAGTGTAAAAAATTAAAATAAAAAATAAAGTTTAAAAAAAACAAACAAAAAAAAAACGTAAAAGTTCAAACCCCTTTCCCGAAAATAAAAATAAAAGTATTAAAAATTTTTTTTAAAAATACACATCATGGGTATCGCCGTGTGCGAAAACGCCCATATTATAAAAATATAAAAAAATATTTCCAATACCGAAAAAAGTGAAACGGAAAAAAGCGTCTAAATGGCCAATTCACCATTTTGTGTCGCTTTAAAAAAAAAAAAATGACATAAAAAGCGATCAAAAAGTTATACACACCCCAGAATGGTTTAAATAAAAAGTTCAGATCTCCCCGCAATAAATGAGCCCCCATACAGCTCCGTACACATAAATACCAAAAAGTTATAGGGGTCAAGAACTGGAAAAAAAAAAAAATTCCAACTTTATAATTTTTTTATCACTATCAAAATGCAAGAAAAACTATACATATTAGGTATCGCCAGATTCGTACTGACCAGTAGAATGAAAGTAACTGGTCAGTTTTAACGCACATTGAACGCCGTAAATAAAAAACCCATAAAAATTTGGCGTTTTTTTTTTTGCAATTTCACCCAATTTGGATTTTTTTTCCCCGCTTCCCACTACACCATATGCCATATTAAGTGGTGGCGTTGGAAAGTACAACTTGTCCCGCAAAAAACAAGTGATCATACAGCTATGTGAACAGAAAAATAAAAAAAAGTTATGGCTGTATCAAGGCAGGGAGCGCAAAACGAAAACACAAAACCGAAAAAACCTTAGGGGTAGAAAGGGTTAACCATAGACATATACAGTATGCTGCCATCACTTTAAAGATGACCTTTCACCACTCTTGACATGTCTGGTTTAATAGCTTCATGCATTCCTCATGTAATAACAATTCTGGAACATCTATTCTTATGTCTCTATGTTGTACCATTCCTTTATTTTTTCTACTAGAAGTTATGAATGAATTGCTAGCAGTCTGCAGTAAGGGTACAGAGGGGAGATAACCAGTTGGGGGTGTGTACCTGCACAGACTCACTCTATCCAATCAGTGCTGCCATTGTCAGGTACACCCACAACTGGTTACCTCCCCTCTGTTCCCTTACTGCAGACTGCTAGCAATTCATTAATAACGTCTAGTAGAAATAATAAAGGAATGACACCTCATAGAGACATAAGAATAGATGCTCCAGAATTGTTATTACATGGGGAATGCATGAAGCTATTAAAACAGGCATGTCAGGAGTGGTGAAAGGTCCTCTTTAACCCCTTCAAGACCAAGCCACTTTTTGCAAATCTGACATGTTTCACTTCATATGGTAATAACTCTGGAATGCTTTTACTTATTTATTTATTTTATGCACTTATATAGGGCTGCTATATTCCACAGCACTTTATAGACATTGACATCACACTGTTCCCAATGGGGCTCAAAATCTATGTTTCCTATCAGTATGTCTGAGTGTAGGAGGAAACCGGAGTACCCGGAACATATAAACACCATGCAGATGTTGTCCTAAGTCAGATTCACACCTAGGACCCCAGCACTGCAAGGCACCAGTGCTAGCCATTGTACTGCCCACCTATCCAAGAAATTCTGAAATTGCTTTCCTGTGATATATTGTATTTCATGTTAGTGGTAAAATTGACTCAATATGTTTTACCTTTATTTATAAAACAAAAATCCCAAATTTATGGAAAATTTTGAAAAATTCACTATTTTCTAAATTTGAATTTTATTGATTTATGATGCTGTGTAACCCTTACAGTTCTGGAATGTATTAGATGACACTGACATAATGCTGTTAGTGTCATCTAATACATTCCAGAACTGTAAGGGGTACGTAGCATCTTAAATCAGTATAATGCTATGTGACCCTGTCAATGCTAGGAGTTCAGGCCAGGAGCTGCGATGCGGACTCGCTGCGTGACACACGCTCATCTGCAAGGGGCCTAAGACTGATAATGATACCTCATAAAATAGTTATTGCTTAACATTCCCCATATGTCTACTTTATGTTGGCATCATTTTGTAAAGGTCATTTTTTAGGATGTTAGAAGGTGGACAAGGAGGAAGACTAACACCCAGGAATTTTATACACTACTAGTTGGTTTAATGGACTGCTATGGAGACATGCTGTGTAGTCAGTTGGTCACTGCCTACGAGCACCTTCTCATGAAGGTTTGAATGGGGGGACCCTCTGCGTCCACGCTCCAAGCGGCAACTTCAGTCTGGAGTCTCTGATTAGCAGTTTTCTTCAGCTGCCAGGACATGGAGCAGAACCTCAACCAGCAGGTGGTCGTATACTTGGACTGCACCATGTCACCCATGATCCAATATCCCCTGTATTACTAGGCATGCAAGCTTAAAGGGTTATTCTCATTTTAGACAATGGAGGCATATCGCTAGGATATGCCCCCATTGTCTTATAGGTGCGGGTCCCACCGCTGGGACCCGCACCTATATCGAGAACGGAGCCCCCGAAGTGAATGAGGGCGCACTGCGCATGCGCAGCCACCCTCCATTCATTTCTATGGGGCCGTCGAAAATAGCCTAGCGCTGGCTCGGCTACTTCCGTCGGCTCCATAGAAATGAATGGGAGCCGACCGCGCATGCACGGCCCGGCTCCCATTCATTCCTATGAGCGGCGCAGGGAGCTGCGCCTGGTGGTGGCCGGACCCCTGGAAACCTGGGGTCCTCCAGGCGCAGCGCTCCCCGCTCCGTTCTGGCTATAGGTGCGGGTCCCAGCGGTGGGACCCGCACCTATAAGACAATGGGGGCATATCCTAGCGATATGCCCCCATTGTCTAAGATGAGAATACCCCTTTAAAGTGCGTCTACAACTGGCCGAGTTTGCCAAGGGCATGCTTTCTTGCCCAGCCAGCAGTGTGGCATAGTTACCCTTAAGAGAACTCACCTTTCCTCCCAAAATGTTGAAAGACTAAACTTCATAAAGATGAATCGGGCATCAACCAACCATTATTTCCAGACACTGGTGCCTGATGCAACATAGATCAATCTGCCACTAATAATCATACTGTAGTGTGCGGGCACACTGGAATATTGTGCAAAATGGGCCTTTGCTGCCAACCTCCCCACTCCATATTATATACGAAACCCATTCCCCCCTCCCCCATGTCTTATGTTATACTTCCGTTTAAACTAGATAAAGGGTTCCAACGTACCCCAAAACACGTTGTCTTGAACCAAAAATAAAACTTGATCTACCTTGATACCTACATCTGGTTGTGTACTGCACCTCTCACTATCAACCATCAGCTCAACAACTCCAGTCTAGCCAAGTTCCAGTGTTATACCTCACCCCACCAGCAGTTTGGCCCCTCTCCCAAGGTTTTCCGATAGTTCCGGCTGCAACGACCAGTACTTCTCCTTCCTTCCACTCTTACTGGTGTTGCGGCCAGGACAGCACAACGCACACAAGTGAGCAGACTACATCCCTCTATGAGGTTCACATCCTGACTTATTCACCCTATGAGCACCTTTCTCTTTCTAGCCACATTACTGATGGGGCCTTTATTTTCACTGCCACTCTTCCCACTCTGTCATGGGGACACTACCTGAATATTAGTGCACTGTACATTTATGTACACAGTGATAAATTGTAGCAGAGTCTGTAGTTCAGCAGTTTCGTATGCTGTCCCTGCACTCTCCCTACAGTTTAACCTCCAAACCTTCACACTGAGATTGGCCTACCAAGTGGGAACAATACAGTATGATTGGGAAAATTGGCCTGGGTATCCCAGAATTATCACGATTCGTGACAAATTAATTTGGAACAAATCAAATTTCTTGTCGAGCTTCATGGAAGCTGCTGAAACAAATGTTTCAAAACTTGGCTGATCTCTACTCTCGGCCAAGGATGGATCCAGCACGAGTTGACAGCTAAGCCTGCATATATAAGCAGTGAGGGTCTGTGCACAAGGGGTGTGGCTTGTCCTTCCAACAAGTACAGTGCACAGATCAGAATTCAGTGACGTTCCATATACAGAGGCAGGACTGCTCCTCTAGCAGCCCTAGGCTGGTGCTCGGAACGTCATCATAGCAGGCAAAGAAGCTGAAATATGAGAAATGGGCTACTGTAGAAGAAGTTTGCTATCCATTTACTGTTTTGTGCAACAAAAGCCAAAACCAGGGGTGAATTAAAAAAAGAGAAGTCGTATCTGTCCTTAATATTTTCTCTCCTTTCATGAGCCACTACTGATTTTGGCTTCCAAAACTGCATGCAGATACCTGCCTGTATGTCATATCCAAGATGTATAATGCTGGCTTTGCATTAAAGGACTTAAAATGAGTTGCATACAGCCCCAATTGGTGCACTTTCAATTTGGGTTGAATTTGTTGGGACTCAAATCAAATGCCCCCCCTCACCCCACCCCACACCCATAATAAATAAATAATAAAAATAAATGGCCAAATCAAAATTCCAAGAAATTCACTCATCCTGGAGTTAATGGAAAAAGACAAATTTTTGTGACCTTTTTCAAAACTTTTTTTTTTTAACTTTTAACTTTATGTTCAAAGAAGTGGTGTAGTAAAATATGTAGTTTTAAATACATATCAATACAGCTTGGAGTTTCAGTATAATAAAATGAAGAAAAGAGATACAGTACATGATTAAATACTCTTCAGTAGTACATTTAATATTCTTATTGAAAAGTGGTAATATCACTTTTCTTGAAATGGCATCTCAATTACAATTTATATAAAAAGAAATATAGATATCCTCCCCCACTCCTAAACATTATATAAACTGTAAATACAGTACATATTCTTAGTATTGCCCTTCTCTCTTTCTGGCATAATACCCCAAACAAGCACAAAATCCAATGCCCACAATTACTGCTCCAAGCAGCATTGCTATTGCATCCCCTTCATCCATTGCTTTCACACCAGGGAGCAGGAAAATTAGTGATATAAATACAGACAGAAGCTTCCAGGCTGGTCCAGAGATAGCCATTTAACCCCGAATAACAAGATTGTTTCTGTATGGAATAGAAAATAGAAAAGGTTATTTACTATACTCTACAGTAATGACACGAATGGCTATATTCTATCGACTAGGATAAAAAAAAAAGGCTTATAATAAACATCACCTCTTACTTATATTAAACATATTGCTTATTCTCAAAGAGGACCTGTTACCACAAAATGGAGTGTCATCTGCAGGAAGCATGTTATAGAGCAGGAGGAGCTGTACGTCACAGTGGCTACAGGAATATATAAATAGGGATGCTATGTGTATTGGACAAGGGATCAAAGGGGGCTAAAAATTATTGTGTAACAAAATAAAATAAGCTCAAAAAATAAAAGACAAAAAGATGAAAAGTTCAAATGACCCCCTTTTCCCAATTTTACATACTGTATAAAACAATTTAAAAAAATAAACATAGCAGATATGGACACGAGTGAAAACGTTTGAACTATTGAAATATAAACATTTTTCCTGTGCACTATATGCTGTAACGGAAATAAAATAAAAATGGTCACCTTATACTCCCAAAAAATGTAATAATTACATATACCAAAAATGGTATGTACCTCAAATATACCAATAAAAACCACAGTTCATTCTTCAAAAAAATTTGGCCATGATACAGCTCTGTAAACAGGAATATAAAAAAAAAAGTTATGGCTGTCAGAAAATGGTGATGCAAAGAAAATAGATTTTTTTTTCAAAGGTATTATTTTTTTAAAGTAGTAAAGCAAAAAACAAAAAAAAAAAAACAACTATACAAATTTGGTATAGCCGTAATCATACTGAGCCACAGAATAAGGATGTCAACTAATTTCGCTCACAGTGAACAGTGTAGGGACAGGGATTTTAAACATTTTTGTAATATACTTCATTAGAGCTCATTGCTACTTCAGGGCTCAGTTTTTGTCTGCATCCGATCCGCGTTTTTTGCTGGTCGGATGAGGACCCCATTCACTTCAGTGGGGCTGCAAAAGATACGGAAAGCACACCAATGTCCATTCTGTGGCACCTGCAAAAAAATAGAACTTGTCCTATTCTTGTCCATACTACAGTTCTATTATGGGCCAGACATTCCGTTCTGCAAAATGCTGGTATCTGTGTTTTGCGGATCCGCAATTTGCAGACCGCAAAAATGGCTATGACTGTGTGCATGAGCCCTTCGGGAAAGAGGTTTCTTTGTACTAGAAAACAAGGGGTAATAAGTAGTGATGAGCGAACGTGCTCGTAACGAGCACTGTAGCGCTCGGCTCCCCTGCGCTCGCATGGGCGCAGGCATCCGCTTCTGTCCTCCTCACCCGATGGAAGCGGATGCCTGCGCCCATGCGAGCGCAGGGGAGCCGAGCGCTACAGTGCTTGTTACGAGCACGTTCGCTCATCTCTAGTAATGAGTCTTCTTAGCAAAGCTCTAACATCATTGCTAAGGAGAGTCGGCCTTCAGTCTATAGAGTTCTTCTGGGTGTTGAAAACACCTGTGTGTAACATACAGAGGCTTCCAGACTGCCTCTGGTAACTACCTCAGTAGAAACTATGTACATGTGCCCTATCACTGTCCATCTCCCTGCCTATCTGCCTTGTTACACACAGGAGTCTTCAGCAATCAGTAGAATGCTGAAGACTGAAGACAGACTCTCCTTAATATTCAATCAGAGCTCTGCTAAGAAGACCCTTTAAAACAAAACAACAGTTACACTTTTAATATGTAAACAGCAGAGATTTTAACCCCTTCAACCCCGGGCCTGTTTTCCCCTTCCTGACCAGGCCATTTTTTGCAAATCTGACATGTGTCACTTTATGTGGTAATAACTTTAGAACGCTTTTACTTATCCAAGCCATTCTGAGACTGTTTTCTCGTCACATATTGTGCTTCACGACAGTAGTAAATTTGTGGCAAAATATTTCATTTTTATTTTTTTTTAAAAATACCAAATTTACCAAAAATTTGGAAAAATTTGTAAATTTCAATTTCTCTACTTTCAAAATATATAGTAATACCTCCAAAAATAGTAATTATTTTACATTCCCCATATGTCTTCTTTATGTTGGCATCATTTTATAAATTTTACTTTTAAATTTTCATTTTACTTTTTTGGGACGTTAGAAGGCTTAGAAGTTTAGAAGCCATTTTTCAAATTTTCAACAAAATTTCCAAAACCATTTTTTTAAGCACCAGTTCAGCTATAAAGTGATTTTGAGTGGCTTACGTAATGGAAACCACCCATAAATGACCCCATTTTAGAAACTACACCCCTCAAATTATAAAAAACTGTTGTTACAAACTTTGTTAACCCTTGAGGTGTTCCACAAGAATTAATGGAAAATGGAGGTGAAATTTCAAAATTTCACTTTTTTGGTAGATTATTCATGTTAATCATTTTCTTTCTTGCAAAACAGCAAGGGTTAACACCAAACTAAACCTCAATATACATTACTCTGATTCTGCAGTTTACAGAAATACCCCATATGTGGTGGTAAACGTCTCTATGGGTTTGTGGCAGTGGTCAGAAGGAAAGGAGTGCCATACGGATTTTGGAGGCAGATTTTGCTAGAATGGTTTTTAGGCACCATTTTGTAATTGAGAGACCCTGACGTACCCCTACAGTGGAAACCCTCAAAAAGTGATCCCATTTTGGAAACTACAGCCTTCAAAGAATATATTAAGGGGGGGTACTGGCCACTTTGACCCCCTAAGCGTTTTATGGAATTTGGAAACACTTGGCTGTGAAAATGAAAAGTTTCATTTCTTCCAATAAAATGTTGCTTTAGCCCCAAATTTTTCATTTTCACAAGGGGTAACAGGAGAAAAGCACCCCATAATTTGTTCCCCATTTTCTCCTGAATACGGCAACACCCCATATGTGGTGGTAAACTGCTGTGGGGGCACATGGCAGGACTCAGAACAGAAGGAGCACCATATGGATTTTGTAGCACAGATTTTGATGGATTGGTTTGCGGGAGCCATTGATTTTTATTTTTTTGAGTTATTGTCTTATGTAGAGGCTCATTTTTTGTGGGATGAGGTGACGTTTTCATTGGTACCATTTTGGGGTACATAAGACTTTTTGATTGCCAGCTATTACACTTTTTGTGAGGCGAGGTGAAAAAAATGGCTGTTATGGCATAGTTTTTATAATTTTTTTTTTTTTACAGCATTCACCTGGGCGGCCATCTCATGTAATATTTTTATAGGGCAGGTTGTTACGGACATGGCGATACCCAATATGTCAAACATTTTTATTTTTGGAAAGTTTTACACATTAGATGAATTTTTGAACAGCATAAAATCTTTTTTTGTGTTGCTATTTTCTGAAAGCCATATTTTTTTTATTTTTTGGGCGATTGTCTCAGGTAGGGTCTACATTTCTGCGGGACGAGATGACGATTTGATTGGTACCATTTTGGGGTAAATACGCCTTTTTGATCGCCTGCTATTACACTTTTTGTAAGTGAAGGTGACCAAAAAAAGGCTGTTTTGGCACAGTTTTTTTTTTTTACTGCGTTCACCTGGCGGGGTGGATCATGTGATATTTTTATAGAGCCGGTCGATACGGACGCGGCGATACCTAATATGTCTATTTTTATTTTTTACAATTTTTTTTTTAATATTATTTTGTGAAAAGGACGCTTTTTTTGGAACTTGAAACTTTTTTTGTAAAACTTTATTTTTTCACTTTTTTTCACTTTCTTTTTTTTACACTTTTTTAACTTTTGGGGTCTGATCCCCTTTACAATGCATTACAATACTTCTGTATTGTAATGCATTGGCTGGAAGTGTATTACACACAGTAATACACTTCCAGCTTACTGCCTGTGAGATCCAGAGGGCTGGATCTCACAGGCTTCCGTAGATAGCAGACGGATGCCTAAGGAAGGCATCCGGCTGCTATCTAAGCCATTGGGTCCCCGTCACAGCAGCGCGGGGACCCGATGGACACCCCTTCCGACCGCCCGCATCACAGGTTAATACGCCCATCGAAGGGTTAATACGCCCACATCAGTGTTCTCAGCCATGCGGGCGTACGCAGCAGGGGTCCGGCTACTGGGAACAGCCGGCCCCCCGCAGCTCATGCAGGAGCTGCGCCCGCCTGATCAGCGCGCCGTAGTACTACGGCACTGGTCAGAAAGTTACTTCCCTCAGCGCCGTACATGGGAAGGGGTTATTGAATAAATGACACAATCTTTTCCTAGAAAACTATATATCAATCTGCTCAGCTCCTCCTGCTTTGTACCATGCTGCCTGCAGATTACACTGCATTTCATGGTGGTAGGTTCTCTTTAAGGATTTATTTGAAGGTAACTATGCTTTGCTTTGATACAATTTTAATTGTATAATATCAGTCATATACACGTGCTTCACTCTTCTAGATACATTGGTCACACTTGCAAATATGGTAACAGAATTAGTGTAGTGCATTAGTCCACTGCAGGTATAATATTAATGACAGACAGTAAAAAAAACAAAAAACAAAAAAACAAAACTGAACCAAGCAGGTTGCCGTTATCGCAGTACTATGGTCAGTTTCCCATGTCATTCATCTGCAACATTGTAAACCTTGCTCATGTGTAGATTAGTATGCAATGCTGTTTTATACATCTTGCAAATATCATGGGCAATTTATCCCACTTTATACCTATACAGTGAATACATCAGGTATATTGGGGAATCCTCCTGGTATACAGTATACCCGCACTGTAAACTGTGAATAGACCTTACAAGCCACCTTCATTTTTCAGGTCCTATTCAAGAAAATTTTGTTCACCTGAGAGGCATTGTTCAGCAGGATAAAACTTTACAGAAAAGGAACACAATGGGTTTAGAAATAAAATAAAAATTACACACTTACCAGAATTGTAGTTGGTAGGTTTAAGACCCACCCTGGGAATGTGCAAGCCCACATGGGACCACCCATGGGTAGGACTTGCATAAGTACCACCCATTTTTGGCCAGGACAGGCTGAATTTGCTTGGATCATCTGCTTTTCCATTGCTTACTGGGTTCCCACTGGTCTCCATTTCCTGGACCTTTCTACATGTAGGAAATGCCTGCTCAGCCAATCACTAGCTGAGGTGAGTCACTGCTGCAGCCAGTGATTGGCCGAGTGGGAAATTTCTGTGTGTTGTGACAGGACCAGAAAGTGGAGACTAGCAGGAATCTGGTAGTGGCAGGTATTGTTAAGGTACCACAAAGTTTGTAGCTATAGGGGCTGTAAGGGTCGCAATAGCGTTTGGGCCCCTAAGCCCTCAGGACGGCGTTACAATTAGAAGTGCGGCAGGGCATTGGAGAGATATCTCCCTGCCCTGCTGTTACCTCTGATAGGCTTCAGGCCTAGTGATTGCTCCCTAGACAAAATGAGCCTTTATAACTAATAAAAGGTATTTGGGAATATACTTATAATAAAGTAATAAAAGTAATATTTAAATCTTGGAGAACTCCTTTAACTGACCAAGTACATGCAATAAAATACATATTATAATAAAACTATTTACAATTATAAAACCCTCAGGTCTGAGGAGCTACAGATGGAGCTCGGGCAGCCGAACATCCATGAGCCAGTCTCAGTATTTTATTTCAATGGGCTTTTAACTAACACTTGCATATGTATTCTGTGCCACAAAATGGCATGTGTCATAACAAGAATACTGTTTTACAGAAAGGTATTATCACATAACATAATGTGGACATTTATCAAGCTATTTACCCCACTATTGTGGCAAAAAAAAAAAAAAAAAAAAATCACAGATTTTAGCACACGCCATGTGTGCCCCATAATTTGTGACTTTTTGAGCTTCTCGGCACTTCTGTAGACTTCAGTTTCTGGTACATGGCAGGGCAGAGATGTGTCTGATTTGTTAAGAGGCATCTGCCTTTTAATAAATGAGACGTATCTCACGCCAGTGCAGGGAGGTCAAGACTGGTGTGTGGATACGCTAGTCTTGATAAGTGTCCCTCGATGCGTCACATAATGTTGTTTTGGTGAAAACATCTTTTCCTACACTGCCCTACAAGCAGCACATGACAATGCATCTCAGCTCAGATTCTATACAATCCTATACTTACCTTGCATTTTCCCTGAATAAGATTCTACTGCTGGTCATTATCGGAGAAGCGTTCTACAATAATTGATAGATGCAATAAACTGTAAGCCTCTCCCTTTGTGTACACCTCATAAGTAATGCAATCAATTATGGTTGCAGCATCTAAGGAGTTAAATGGCAGGAAACTCTTAATGAGATCACTGTGAATGATGCTGTAATTCTGAGGTTTTGGTCCATGTTTGTTGAGAGTTTATATTGAAACAAAACATGGTCTGTTTGAAAGCGATTCTTAAAAGAAGGCAACCATGCGGTAAATTTTTTTTCATTTCATAACTGAAGTCATTTCTCAATATTAAATAAGATGTCACAGACAAGCCCGTTAGGAGAGCTGCTGGCAAATAGCTGCTTTTGCTGTAGGAAGATGCAGCCAGCTACACAATTTTCCCTGCTGTGGCTGCCACGGGGGAAATTAATTATTATATACGCCCACTCATATGAGTTTTCCACCTCTGGCTAGCATTGGCAACCCCTCAGTACACCACAATATAGTGGCAAGGGGGCAATAGGGGTATCGGTTACTCTGTTGAACCCCTTAGATCCTGCAGTCGCTAACAGCCATGCTATCTTATGGGTTAAACAGTTACTGCAGTGGGAGCACGACTCTGTATTAAAGCCATGTTAAAGACATTACTTCCTTTTGCAGGAACATGCTGCAAGTATGAACACACAATTACCTCCATTTGCTGCAAGCCATTGATTCATTCCAATACCCTTGGGTCTCATGCACTCAATTGTTGGCTGTTTAGCGGTCCACAAATTGTGGTTCCTTAAAACACAGATACCAGCCACGTGCATTCCGCATCTATACTTTTGGAGATGGCATGGGTGGCGTTTTTTGCAGCCCCATTGAAGTGAAAAATGCGTCTCAGATGCATACCAAAAATACGTTTGTGTGCATGAGCCCTTATTAGGAACCTTACATTCCAGTGTCAGTTTGGGCTCACCTTCCATCCACACAGAACATGTGTACCTCCTATTTTATTTGTGTTTCTAAGCTTTATCATAGCACACAAAGGCCATATAATCAAGAAGGGCTAATAAGTTATTTGTGAATTTCAATTTATTATTGAAATGGCCCTCACACACATAAATTTGGCGCTGGCGTTTTGTTTTACCAACAAATCAACAATTTTCAGAATAAGCAAAAAAAAAAATGATGCCACTCAAGTTTTTCTCCTGCATTTTCTGTAGTGTTTTTCTGCTATTTTTTGTACACAATGGCCCAGATTTACTATTTTTTCTGTGCCAAAAGTCTAAAAAGTAGCACAGTTTTGGGCATCATACATTTATTGTAATTACTATACTTACTTTGGGTTCTGAGGTCTGTATTTACTCTGGGCTTTGGTTTCATACTTTGGGGTCTGATAAATCATATACCCTACTTGTGCATAAGTTAGCGAGATTTAGAGGTCATACGTAAATGGAGGAGATATGTTAAAAATCACCATTCTGCGCATCAGAATTTCTCAAATGAAAAATAATGAATAGTGGTGTTTGTGTGTATATGTGTGTGTAGATACTGTAAATGTGAGTGTAGATGCTGTGTGTATATTGTATGTTATATACTGTATTTGTGTGTCCCTGACTCTCCCTCTGAGTGTTAGTGACCCCACACCTATTCCTGGTTGTCTATCTGGCAGGATCCCTGGATTCTGCTCCTAGTTGTGAACTAAAGATTGGAGCAGCAGATATCACTAGAGCCTGAGGAGGTGAGTAACCACTGGACACTTGGTACTTGACTTGTTCCGTTACATATACACTTAAACCCTTCACTAACAACCACAAAATATAATTTTTTTTTTTTTAATGTTGTGGACAAGCTCCAAAATGGGCAGCAAATTCCTAATGTTCTACTGTGGGTTTTATGCCCCTTTCACACGAGCGGGAGACTCGCATGTCTCCCGCAACGCATCTACAGGGCTGGACTCCTGCACTGACTGGGATCGCATATAATGCTATGCGATCCCTGTCAGTGCTGAGTCCAGCCCTGTAGATGCGTTGCGGGAGACATGCGAGTCTCCCGCTCGTGTGAAAGGGGCATTACTCTTTTTGCCTCACACAGAAGAAAGGCTAGGTGCACACCTGGGTGTTATAAACTTGAAGGAGTTTTCTGAGATTCTACTATGGATTACCTATCCTCAGGATGGGTCATCAGTATCTGATCTGTGGAGGTCCGATCTGTGGGGCTCCTGTTAGAGCTGTGGCCTTCTCACAACTTTCATGTGGCCTAGGCACAGCTCAGCCCCACAAAAGTGAATGGGGCTGAACTGCGATACCAAGCACAGCTGCTATACAATGTACAGTGCTGTGTCTGGTAAGCACGGAGAAGGCTGTGGTGCTCACAAGAGCACTGATGCCTTCTCAAACAGCTGATCGGCAGGGGTCCCCAGTGTCGGCCCCCCAAGATCAATAATAAAATCTTGGAAAAAACCTTTTAAATTAAACAGTCTAAAGATCCACCACATTTATCAACCAGCAATCTAGTCTAAGTTTACATTGTCTAACTATTAACAGGTATTAGTAAATCTGCCCCAAAGATTCTGCGGCAAGTGACTGGCTCCTTAGGCCAATCTTAGGCCCCTTGCAGACGAGTGTGTGTCACGCTGCTAGTTCGCCGCGCAGCTCCCGGCCTAACCTCCCAGCACTGACGGGGGTCACATAGCATTATATTGATTTATGATGCTATGTAACCTTTACAGTTCTGGAATGTATTAGATGACATTGACATAATGCTGTTAGTGTCATCTAATACATTCCAGAACTGTAAGAGTTACATAGCATCATAAATCAGTATAATGCTATGTGACCCCCGTAAGTGCTGGGAGGTTAGGCCGGGAGCTGCACTGCGGACTCGCACCGCGACAAACGCTTGTCTGCAAGGGGCCTTAGGCTTCATTCACAGTTGTGTTGATAGCTGATCAGGCTACCAGAGCTCACCATATCTGGCAATTCTGGACACAACTGTGTACTCCTGGATGCCCATTGACTACAATGGTATCTGATAGAGTTGTGCGAACCTGCCTTTTGGCAGGTTCTAGTTCAGGTTCAGGTTTTAAACGAATTACGTAATGGATTCCATTCTCACAGAATCCATGACATAAAATTCAATGCCGGCATGCCAAACGGAATAACTTTAGAGGCATTCCGTTTTGCATGCTGTCATAATACAAGTGTATGGCCAGCAGAATGGAACCCTCGGGGCTGGCCGTATACTTGTATTATGCGGCATGCCGGCATTGAATTATGTGATGGATTCTGTGAGAACGGAATCCATTACATAATTCACTTAAACCCCAAACTCAAACCTGCCAAAAGGCAGGTTCACCCAACTTTAGTATCCGGATGGGTTTCAGCTGAACAAATGCATGCAGCATTATTTTCTTATCAGGCCAACAGGCTGCATTTATGCTGAATTAGCCTGGCAGATTCCCAAAGCAGCTGTGAACAAAGCCTTCAACCTTGTTCCTTGTTCACACCTGTCACAGCAAACACGCTAGATGTGCTGTGACCCCATTAATTTCATTTCTATGTCGTTTCCTGGGCTGATCATGATTGTGTGCATAAGCCCTAAGTCCTCTTTCACTTGTCTGCGATGATATCCAGGACAAGATGGCTACTGGTTCAACCATGAAGATGTTCGTGAAGGATCAGTGTTTGGTCAGTCTGTTTTTTGCCCTCTGTGTGTCATCTGTATTCCACATACACTGCCAGGCTTAAAATGAATTTCCAGAGCATCTCTCAATGGTCACTGAAAACCACAGACCAAACATGTAGTTTCTGTGGTTTTCATGGATCCATAGATCCATATGGACTATAATGTGCATGAGGGATCCATCCGGAAAAAATAAGGCATGCTTCCGTAGTGTTACCATGGGCCCACACATTAAAGTAAGTAGGGGACATTTATCAAAACTGGTGCAAAGGGAAACTTAATTCCTTAATTGCCCATACCAACCAATCTGATCGATCCTTTTATTTTCCAAAGCACCTCTGAAAAAAGAAAGGTGGAATCTGATTGGTTGCTATGGGCAACTAAGCCAGTTATCCTTTTCACCAGTGTTGATAAATCTCCCCCAATGTGTATGTGAGTGGTCAGTGGAGACCATGTCCAGCACATGTCCGTGATTCACTGACCCGTGAAAGAGGCTTAACCCTTTCAGTACCAAGCCACTTTTCACCTTAAATCCCAGGCCAATTTTTGCAAATCTGACATGTGTCACTTTCTGTGGTAATAACTTTAGAACGCTTTTACTTATCTAGGCCATTCTGAGATTGTTTTCTCGTGACACATTGTACTTCATGACATAAATTTGAGTCAATATATTTCACCCTGATTTATGAAAAAATCCCAAATTTACCAAAAATTTTGAAAAATTAGCAAATTTCCAAATGTCAATTTCTCTACTTTTAAAATACATAGTAATACCTCCAAAAATAGTTATTACTTAACATTCCCCATATGTCTACTTTATGTTGGCATCATTTTGTAAATGTCATCTTATTTTTTTAGGAAGTTAGAGGGCTAAGAAGTTTAGAAGCAATTTTTCAAATTTTCAACAAAATTTCTCAAACCATATTTTTGAGCACCAATTCAGTTATAAAGTGATTTTGTGAGGCTTACCTAATGGAAACCCCCCATAAATGACCCCATTTTAGAAACTACACCGCTCAAGTTATGAAAAACTGATGTTACAAACTTTATTAACCCATGAGGTGTTCCACAAGAATTAAAGGAAAATGGAGGTGAAATTTTAAAATTTCACTTTTTTGGAAGATTAATCATGTTAATAATTTTTTTCTTGCAACGCAGCAAGGGTTAACACCAAACTAAACCTCAATATACATTGCTCTGATTCTGCAGTTTACAGAAATACCCCATATGTGGTGGTAAACGTCTCTATGGGTTTGTGGCAGTGGTCAGAAGGAAAGGAGCGCCATATGGATTTTGGGGGCAGATTTTGCTAAAATAGTTTTTAGGCACCATTTTGTAATTGAGAGACCCTGACGTACCCCTACAGTGGAAACCCTCAAAGAGTGACCCCATTTTGGAAACTACACCCTTCAACGAATATATTAAGGGGGGTACTGGCCACTTTGACCCCCTAAGCATTTTACGGAATTTGGAAACACTTGGCTGTGAAAATGAAAAGTTTCATTTCTTCCAATAAAATGTTGCTTTAGCCCCAAATTTTTCATTTTCACAAGTGGTAACAGGAGAAAAGCACACCATAATTTGTTACCCATTTTCTCCTGAATACGGCAACACCCCATATGTGGCGGTAAACTGCTGTGGGGGCACATGGCAGGACTCAGAACAGAAGGAGCGCCATATGGATTTTACAACACAGATTTTGATGGATTGGTTTGCGGGAACCATTGATTTTTATTTTTTGAGTTATTGCCTTATGTGGGGGCTCATTTTTTGCGGGACGAGATGACGGTTTGATTGGTACCATTTTGGGGTAAATACGCCTTTTTGATCGTGTGGTATTGCACTTTTTGTGAGGTAAGGTGAAAAAAAATGGCTGTTATGGCACAGTTTTTAAAAAAAAATTTTTTACAGCATTCGCCTGGGGGCCCATCTCTTGTAATATTTTTATAGAGCAGGTTGTTATGGACGCGGCGATATCCAATATGTCAAACATTTTTATTTTTGGAAAGTTTTACACATTAGATTTATTTTGGAACAAAATAAAAAAAATTTTTGTGTTGCTATTTTCAGAGAGCAATATTTTTTTTTATTTTTCGGGCGATTGTCTCAGGTAGGGTATCATTTTTGCGGGACAAGATGACGGTTTGATTGGTACCATTTTGGGATAAATACGCCTTTTTGATCTCCTGCTATTACACTTTTTGTAAGGGAAGGTGACCAAAAAAAGGCTGTTTTGGCACAGTTTTTTTTTTTTTTTTACTGCGTTCACCTGCCGGGGTGGATCATGTGATATTTTTATAGAGCCGGTCGATCCGGACGCGGCGATACCTAATATGTCTATTTTTATTTTTTTCACTATTTTCTACAGTTTTTTTAAACTTTTTTTTTGGAAAATGGCGTTTTTTTTTTTTTTATTTGAAACTTTTATTATTTTTTTTAGGAAACTTAATTTTTTAACTTTTTTTTTTCCACTTTATTTAACTTTTGGGGGTCTGATCCCCTTTACAATGCATTACAATACTTTTGTATTGTAATGCATTGGCTGTAAGTGCATTACTCAGTGTAATACATTTACAGCCTGCTTCCTGTGCGATCCAGGGAGGAATAGCAGCTACAATGCCTAAGGAAGGCATCGGGCTGCTATCCGAGCCATCGGGTCCCTGTCACAGCAGCGCGTGGACCCGATGGCCCCCCGCTCGCCATCCTGAATGCATGAACTCCTGCACACCACGTGTGCTGCGGTCAGCGCTGACCGTGGCACATGAAGGGTTACTGCACCGGCATCAGTGTTTTCACCGATGCTGGCGCATTCAGTAGGGGTCCGGCAACTGGGCACAGCCGGACCCCCGCCGCTGATCGGGCGGGCGCAGGTCCTACGCCCGCCCGATCAGAGCGTCGTACATGTACGGCTCTGGGACTTGCGTCCCGGCTTTTTGCGCCGTACAAAAGTGGGAGTCTCAGGGTTAATACAATACCAGCTAAGTAGATGAGATGTTCAAAGTCTCATTAGACGATGTGGACATTTTTCCACAAGTAAATTACATGCAGCATGTTAATAGTGATAAATAATGTGGATTTATTTGCATTTGTTCAGGTAGCCTAAGGCAGCCATGCTGCAGCTACCTTCTGATGTGACAGGACACTGAGGAAATTTACTAATGCAAAACTGGCGTAAAAAAAGTCCCAAGAATCAGTTTGGCGACACACATACTGCCAGTTGATGTGCTTAATTTATAACGCAGCATGCTTCTAGTCATAAATTAGGTGCAGCCTAGTGGGGAATCAAAGACCAGTGTTTTACATGTTTGTAAATGACCCCCACTCTATTCATGAACTATGAGTAATTTGAGGCAGGGCACATGTAGAAAAAAATGGTTGCACCTAATATCTTAAAAATTAATGGGGGCCATTTACTAACATTGCTATGCCAGTTTTTGGCATAAAAACGTTGCAAGACCCTATGCGCCTGTGTCAGAAAATGTTGTCACACGGGTGTTTTTATGCTATGATGATTTGCCCCGGCAAATTTATTAATATTTACCTGGTTGCAGATGTAAAAGTAGGCTGAAAACTACTCCAGCCAGGGGCTGGAGTAGTTTTCACTCCAGGTACACGGACTGCTGGAGGTGCGCCTAATTTTTGACAAGGCCTGTGTCTCATCATTAGGGTTCATGCACACATTTTTTTTCTGTCTTTTTTTTGGAAAAAAATTGAAAATTATTCTGTCTGCATCTGTCTGTCCGTTATTCACGAAGTCGTGCGTGACTTTGTTGAATAACTTCGGTAATTGATTATTACAGTGAAAAACATTAGAACCGAACTCGACTTTGGTTCCAAGGTACCACTCCGAACTGAAGCAGAGTTCAGTTCCAAGTTTTGAAGTGTTTTTTTCACTGCAATAATCAATTGCCAAAGTTATTTAACAAATTCTTGTGGGCCTTTGTGAATAACGGAATTTGCCTCATCGGAGCCAGTACATTCTAATGCTGGGCGGAGAAGAAGCAAATTTCTTAGCGATGTAGCATCCGAAGCTTGCTTTACTCATCTCTAAACATGTCCTATTATTGTCCGTATTACGGATGAGGATAGGACTGTTCTATTAGGGGCCAGCTGTTTCGTTACGCAAAATGCACATGACCGGTATCCGTGTTTCGTGGATCCGCAATTTGTGGAGTGCAAAACATCCAATTTTTGTGCATGAGCCCTTAGTTTGGAGCTTCCTCTGGCAGCATTAAAGACTAGAGTAAAAAGCTGCTCTTTGATAAACAACCCTCAACGCTAGGCCTCGTGCACACAAACGTATTTTCCTTCTGTGCCCATTCCATTTTTTTTTTTTGCGGACCGTATGCGGAACCATTCATTTTAATGGGTCCGCAAAAAAAAACAACCAAAGGCTCTCTGTGTGCATTCCGTTTCCGTATGTCCGTATTTCCGTTCCGCATTACGGACAAGAATAGGACTGTTCTATTAGGGCCCAGCTGTTCCGTTCCGCAAAATGCACATGACCGATATCCGTGTTTCGCGGATCAGCAATTTGTGGAGTGCAAAACATCCAATTCGTGTGCATAAGCCCTTAGTTTGGCACTTCCTCTGGCAGCATTGGGGCCATTAAAGACTAGAGTAAAAAGCTGGTCTTTGATAAACGACCCTCAATGCTAGGCCTCATGCACAAAAAAAAAAACTAGGCCTCATGCTAGGTCCGCAAAAAAGAAAAAACAATAAAACCCCCCAAAGGCTCTCTGTATGCATTCCGTTTCCGTATGTCTGTATTTCCGTTCCGCAAAAAAAAAAAAAGAACACGTCCTATTATTGTCCGCATTACGGACAAGGATAGGACTGTTCTCTTAGGGGCCATCTGTTCCGTTCCACAACATACGGAATGCACGTGGAGGTCATCCGTATTTTTTGCGCATCCATTTTTTGCGGACCGCAAAATACTTAAAGTCATGTGCATGAGCCCTTAACAGTAGATAGGATTAATAGATTATCATGCATTACTGTGTGCTAAATAAGAATACGAGTAGTGAACGCACATTACAGTATGTTCTCTATAACCATAGACAGGATAGAACTGATAACTATATAACACAAGTCACAAATGCATAAAAGTGAGAAGACCCACCTGTATTAGTGAAGTGAGCAGCAGCCAGCAGCTACAATTGAGAAAAGCAGCTTTGTTACAACAGTTTCATACGGCCAGTTACAAACACAAATCATGTCACGCCCAACGTCAAAAAATGTAGAATTACCTGAAAAAACCCGCTAAATAAAACTTATGTAGCAGCACAAACAGGGCAGTTTCTTTCCTTTACATTCAGGAAGAGATGGCAGAAGGAAGTGCTTTCTACTACAAATCCCATCATGCTTTATGTCTAGTAGTTTCTGTGCTGTGGGAGGCTGCAGGAGGGAGAGCACGCCACAGTGTCTGATGATTCATTGTCTATATAATAAAGAGGGCGTCTGTTCGTGAACATGGCGTGCTTGTAAACAGACCAAATCCTGTTCTGGCAATACAAATGGAGACGTGCTTGGAGTTGTGAAAACAACATAGTGTGTAATTCATGCAGACCGCAGTGATACCTTCCCTGCTTTGTGCTGGACGTCAGATAAGTGGATGTGTTTGTATGTTGAGAAATGCTCTGACCAGACACGGCTCTTTGATGTCAGTCAGGTTCATCTTGTCAAATGAGCCAAGCTTATATCAGCAGAAAGAAGGATACGTTCACATGTGCAGGGTTTCTTCAAGCTTTTTTAATTCCGTTTTCACAAAAGAAGAGTAGTAGTATTTTGACATTTAACCCCTTAAGTATTGGCACATTTTCATTTCTACATTTTTGTTTTTTACTTCCCATGTTCCATTAGCCAGAACTTTTTAAAATTTCTGTTTATATAGCCATATGAGGGCTTATTTATTGCAGAATAAATTGTATTTTTAATGGCACTATTTAATTTACTATGTTTTGCATTGGAAAATGGGAAAAAAATTAAATTCAAACCCCCCTTCCCCCCCACAATTCTGACAAGGTTTTTGGGGTTTTGATATTACGGCGTTTACTGAGTGCTAAAAATGATATGACGTCCATATTCTGCGGCTCAATAAGATTGCAGCAATACCAAATTTGTTTGTTTTATTCTTCTGCTATTTTTTAAAAAATAAAACTTTTGAAAAAAAAATCAACACTGTTATATTTTTAGGAGATAAGGTGACCAAAATGTGGTGAATCATGTTTGTTTTTTTTTCCATTACATGACTTCAGTAGTTCAGATATTCTCAGACGCAGTGATACCTGTTATATTTATTTTTTGTTGTTTTATATTTATATATTTTTATATGTAAAATTCGAAAAGGGGTGTGATTTAAACTTAATTATTATTTTTTTTTTTTACTTTTTTAACAATAACTTTTACTCCCCTTAGGGCTCATGCACTTGAATGTGTGCTGGCAATTCCATGCATTGGGGAATGCAATTTGCGGTTCCCAATGCACAGGCAACATCCATGCGGTTTCCACAGACAGATGCAAACCCATTCAGCTTGAATGGGTCCATGATCCTTCCACACCACAAAAAAATAGAACATGTGCGGAGGCACAGAGAGAAACCCCATGGAAGCACTCCTTAGTGTTCAATGCCTCCATTCTGCGCCGCTCCTTCCGGATTGCGGACCCATTCAAGCTGTTTGTGGGCCGCAGTACGGGCCTGGCCGGCACACGTTCATGTGCATGAGCAATTAGGCTGAGTTCACACTTCAGTTATTCCTAATGAAGTTTTAGGAGCCAAACCAGGAGTGAATTAAATAAATAAACGTTGTATCTGTCCTTTATTCTTTCACAAAGCTGCATCGGGAACGCTGACTATGTAGCTGGCCCCAAAAGGCCGCACTGAGGAGGAGATTTTGAGGCAGATTTCCTGCATGTTTTCAGCCAAAGCCAGAAATGGATTTGAAATGAATATATAAAGGAAAGATTTCTCTTTCCTGATAGACCCACTTCTTGCTTTGGCTAAAAAAAAAAAAAACTGAATGAAAATCTGCCTCAAAACCTCACACAAAAAACTGTGAACCTAACCTTTGCATCAGTATTTAGTCAGTATTTGTAAGCCAAAACCAGTAGTGGAACCTACAGAGAAAAGGTATAGAAATATGTGTGCCTCTTCCATGTTTTGGTTTACAAATACTGATGCAAAAATAATGACCAAATACTGACTGTACCTGAAGTTTAATGCCTCATTCACTTGTCCGTGTTTTGGTCTGTGATTTCCATCAGTGATTTTGAGCCAAAACCAGGTGCGGGTCTAAACACAGAAGAGGTGCAGATCTTTCCCTTATATCTTATGTATCTTATGTATGTGGAGGCTCCAATCCTGGTTTTGGCTCACAATCACGGATGGAAATCACTGACCAAATCACTGATGTGTGAATGAGGCTATAGGCTTCATGCACATGGCTGTATCTGCATTTTTGTCAAAACACAGATATATTCCTGCACATTCTTCCATTTTTTACTCCCATCAATAGAAAGTCTGCAATATGGACAAAAATAGGCCCTACGCTATAATTTGCAAAACAGATCTGCAAAAAATTCAGTGCATAGAAATCAATGGGTCATTGTGCTATGTGCAAGAAATGCAGATTTTCTCATTTTCCTGAGACTCCGCCCACTTCTGTATATGTGCCCACCCTTTACATGACATGTCCTGCATGCCCTCGGGAATTTACCAACTCCTCTGGGAGTTCAGAGATCTCCCCTTTTTCTGGGAGCCTCCCTGACATTTCAGGAGAGTTGGCAAGTTTGTACTGTAGATTAGAGCAGAGCGATTTATCGAAAAATAACAGAGATCAATTATACTGGTTACAGCCAGCGCTGTTCTACTCTTAGTTTCCCCTCTCCTTCATTTTAGATGTTTGTGTCAGGCTCCTCCAGTCACTTCAACTGCGTCCACCTTCGTTTGGGGGTCTGGAGGACTAATGGTGGTCTGATTGGGGGTCTGGAGGTCTAATGGGAGTCTGATTGGGGGTTTGGAGATCTAATGGGGTCTGGAGGCCTAAGGAAGTCTAAGAAAGTATCAGATCCAAGTTTAACACACAAGTAAAATGCCAGAACAAAGATGACTACATAAATACAACACTGGAACTAAACATAGTACATCAATCCATAATTCAAATGCAGCACTAGAAGATCATACTATAAATACAGCACCAGAATTAAGCTTTTAAGGCAATACAGCACCAGAAGTTTGTACCATAAATACAGTACCGGAATTAACCTGAGTACATAAATACAGCACCAGAACCAAGCTCATTGGGCACCAGAACAGAGCTCATGACATAAATACAGCACCAGAATTACCCACAATACATAAATACAGCACAAGAACCAAGTGTATTACACAGATACAGTACCACCTTAAAAGTTCAGTACCGATACCATTTGCATACTCATCTTACCCTGTCCCTATAAGTTTGTACAGTGTGAAACTACAGGTCAAAATATGGCTTAATGAGATGTGGCCAGCATACAGAAATTAATGGGTCTGCATCCGACCCGCAAAAAATGCAAATTAGATACAGACTAAACATATAGTCATGTTCATGAGCCCTTAAAGGTTATCCAGGTAAAGATATTTATGGCATTCTCGGGATAGGTCATCAGTATCAGATCTGCAGGGGTGCAACACCCGGGACCCCCACCGATCAGCTGTTGAGTACTTCAGCCTCTTCCTAGGCCAATCACATCAGTGTACATCAATGACATAAACTAGTTGTAACTCAGTCCCATTCAAGTCAATAGGGTTGAGCTGCAATACCAAGCACTGCCACTATACGATGTACAACAATGTCCTTGGAAAGCTGCTGGGAGCCTGCATCACTCACAAGAGCTTCTGTGAGCAAACGGCTCCCTGAAACAGCTGATCGTCGAGGGTGATGGGACTTGGACCCCTGCTGTTGTGATAATGATGACCTATCCTGAGGATAGGTCATCATCATTTCCCGGGAAACTCCGGGAAATGATTGGATTTGTAGTTTCACAAAAGAGATTGCTACCACCTATCTTCAGCTACAATCTTCAGCACTGATTAGACGCAGTCAGTGGCAGAATAAACATTTGCATTTAGCGACTAAAGGCCCTTTTAGACGGGCCGATTCTTCTCCCTGCCCGAGCGCCGATCAGCGATATCGGCGCTCGGGCAGGGAGCCTTTACACGGCCCGACGAATCGAGCGCCCGGCCGCACGAGTGATCGCTGTATCGCTCGTGCGGCCGGGAAGCTCCATACTGTCAGGCGCACATCGCCTGTTTACACAGGGCGATGTGCGCCCGACAGATTGGATCTTTTGGTTTCTACAAAAGATCCAATCAGCCGACGAACGAGCGTTTTGCTCGTTCGTCGGCTGATTAGGGCCACTTTTACACGGGCCGATTATCGGCACTAGCGTTCCTAGGAACGATTTTTCGGCCGATAATCGGCCCGTGTAAAAGGACCTTTACAGATCAAGTATTATTATTTTTTTTATTGCTGTATGAGGGCTTGTGTTTTGTAGAACGAGTTGTATTTTTCAATGGCACCATTTTGGGTACATGTAATTTGTAGTTAAGCTTTTATTAACTATTTTTTGAATGCAAAAAAAACAACAAAAACATGCATTAGCATACCGCATACCACATACCATAAACTAGCTACCTTTGTCGCATCACTCTGCACTTGATGTTTGAAAGAACACTAAGGCTTCCTGCACAGGGGTGCTGGTGAACGCACATAAGATCAACATGAATTTCCATGCAGATTTATGTGCGTTTCTGCAGCATGTCTGCACCAAAATCTGCAATGTCTAACGGGACAGAATTGATATGGTTTTGTCGCAGATTTAATCCTTCCATTGAAAAGCTTGAAATCTGCAGCTAAAACCGCAAACATAATCGACACGCTATTAAATTTAAAAACCGCACTGCAGGTCAATTTCTGCAGAGAAAAAATCTGCAAAATGTACATGAGATTAGTGTAAACTTATACACTTTGCTGGTGTAGAGCTATAGTAAATTACCTGTGTATCTGGATGACATCTGGTTCTGATTTTGATCATGAGGATTTCAGCCATATGAATTTTCTGATGTGGAAAATCTGCAGCATGTACGCCAAATGTGGCTGTACCCTAAAACTGAGTGACTGCTTCATGCAGTTTTTTTTATATTCCCCTTCCCAACACAAGGGACTGCTTCTCTAGACAAAATTAGTAACATGTACCTATTAATTACAATAATCTTTATTTTGATGGGAAATTACAAAGAAATGTAGAAACAACATGGAATTAAGGAGTGCCTTAGATCTTTGAAAAACATTTAAAGTGTAATTGCCATGTTTTCATAAAAAAAAAAAAATCTATTTTAACTTGTTATTGCTGCTGAGGCATTATGCATAAGACAATCTTTAGTTTCTTTACATAACACTGTTTTCCTTGAGCTTTTCCCTTAGTTACAGCTGTTGTAACCCCTAAAATATGAGGATCTTCTCAAGATGGCTCCTCTGCCAGTTCCCCGAGGCCAAAACTGCTTTCCTTCACTTCCATGCACACTTCCTATAGCCAGCAGCTTCCTGCCAGCCAATCAGATAGGATTACTTAGAGACACGCCTCCTCACTCTGAAGCCTAATGCAGGTATGCAACACTCCTCTGTCTTTTGTTTACACTAAATGGAAGACAGAAAAGCCATAGCAACTGTCTTTTAAGGAACCATTGAAAAGGGACAGGGGACATTAAAGGGAGTCTTTCACCTGTTTTTCACCTATATAACTAAGAGCACTGCCCCACAGAAGATTGCAAATACGTCCCAGACATATCTGTGTGCACTTTGTGTCTGTATTACATGTTCAGAAAAAGCACTTTTATTCTGCAGAAACAGCTCCCAAGTGCCCAGCTCTGCTGCTGTAAGTGCTTAAAGCAAACCAGACTGAATATCCACATATCAGAAGATATAGCTCTTAGAAATCGAGTCAGGAGAGAAAGCTGTTTTTAGTTTCACTTTTAGCTGGGCACTTGGGAGCTGTTTTCCTGCAGAATAAAAGTGCTTTTCCTGGACATGTAATACAGACACAGAGTGCACATATGATATTTTTATAGAGCCGGTCGATACGGACGCGGCGATACCTAATATGTCTACTTTTCTTTTTTTCCCTTTTTTTTTTTTTTTTTTACAATTTTTTAAAACTTTATTTTGGGAAAAGGGCACTTTTTTTATTGAAACTTTAATTTTTTTGTAAAACTTTATTTTTTTAACTTATTTTTCACTTTATTTTTTGTTCCACTGAGACTTTTAACTTTTGGGGGGTTCTGATCCCCTTTACAATGCATTACAATACTTCTGTATTGTAATGCATTTGCTGTAAGTGTATTACACACAGTAATACATTTACAGCCTGCTTCTTGTGAGATCCAGGGTTCTGGATCTCACAGGTTTGCAGGGATGGCAGCCACGATGCCTAAGGAAGGCATCGGGCTGCCATCCAATCCATCTGGTCCCCGTCACAGCAGCATGGGGACCCGATGGCTCTTACTTTCCGCTCCACAGATCGCATGTGCCGCAGTCAGCACTAACGGGAACAGCCAGTCCCCTGCAGCTGATTGGCGGGCGCAGCTCCTGCACCCGCCTGATCAGCGCGCCGTAGTACTATGGTGCTGGGCAGGAAGGGGTTAAGTACCTGGCTGACCTTTAGTCTTTAAGGTGGGAGTCTAGAACAGTTTATACAGTGTCTGCATGCAGTACTTTACAATTTGAATACATTTCTCTTCTTTTTACCACCTCATTCCCGGCATACATATACACCACAATTTTGTACAAAAATAAAAACAAAAACCTTTAGGGTAATGCCAAACAATCAAAACCAAAAGTAAACTAGCCCCTGTCCATAAGGGCCTACGATCTAAGACCAGTTTCACACAAGTGTATTGGTATATGCGTGGGAACTCACAGCATCATAGATCCCTAGACTGGACCATAGTATTCATCTAAGACTTTACTACTTTTATTACTCCCTAGTTCCTCATAGATTGCAAGCTCTTGTGAGCAGGGCCCTCACTCCATTTGATTTTTTTTTTTCACACTAATGTCTGATTTTGATTGTGTGGCTGTGCTTACATAGCCTCTTACGTGATCTGTCGGGCTTTCCTTTGGACTTTCTAAAATTTTTGACACCAAGAATAGCACAGTATAAAGCCCTATTTGTGCCCATCACAAATACTAGAACCCTATTGATGTCAGTGGTCTATTGACATCAGTGGGGTTCAGCAGTATCTATTTCAAAGTGCATATGGCATGACTGTTTTGTTTCATTGCATTCATTGGAAACCGACGTTATGATGCTACACACTGTGAACTAATGCTAAGGTGACTCCTGAGCTGTGCCTACTTTATCATGTATCAGATTGTCTGAGGAAGCCAGCAGTTCACTGGTGAAACACTTTTAATGTTTTATCTTCTTTTTAAATAAATCTTCTTAAAGAAGAGGCAGCACCCTGCAATGTTTTTTCCTTTTGTACTTCTTATTCATTATGATAAATATATCCTACAACGCTGTTATTACATCTTTCTTTATGTCTTTTTTAAAGGGATTCTGTCACCACGATTTTAGTGACAGAGCTTTTTACATCCTTACATCAGTCATCTGGATTTGGTTAAAACTATACTTGTCTTAATGCCATATGTCTTGTCATTTTATAAAAAAATATATTTTATTCACATGCAAATCACCTCTATAAAGAGCCTAAGGGGCTGTCTCTCCGGCCGTTGGAGCCCAGCTGCGCCCATTCTCTTGGAACCCAGCACCGCCCTACTGCTAATTATTCACTCCTTGCAGGGCTGACGTCATTCTCCTGGTGCACTGTAATCTCGTGTTTCGCTGGCTGAGGCTGCTGCCAGGACACTGCACGGGTGCAGACAGATGGATCCGGGGCGCATGCGCGAGATTACGGCACATCAGGAGAATGACATCAGCCCTGAAAGGAGTAATTAGTAGTAGTGCAGTGCTGGGCTCCAAGAGAATGGGTGCGGCTGGGCTCCAACGGCCAGAGAGACAGCCCCTTGGGCTCCTTATAGAGGTGATTTGTATGTGAATAAAAGGTATTTTTTGCTAAAATGACAAGACATATGGCATTAAGACAAGTATAGTTTTAACTAGGGATGAGCGAACTGAACCGCAACGAACCAGATTCGTTACGAACTTTGCCAAAAGTTCGGTTTGTCACCGAACTTTGAGAAAGTTCGTAACTAATCTGGTTAAAATAACAACGGCGACGCAAAACTGTACCAGAATAGACCAGGATACAAGGGATTATTACTCAAAAAACACAAAAGCATACATCCATTGGGTTGGGCGCTGCACTCGGTTAGGACATCAAACTGGTGTAACAAAGATATATATATATATGTCTTGCCAACAGCCATAGGCCCAGATTCAACAGGTTTGCCACCAGAGTAGTTGCGTCAATTTGTAAAGCGAGTGCCAGTGAGGTGTCCATTTCATGAAAATTTGACACGTATTTTTGGATAATGGAACTGGCGTAAAGCCTTCTTGAATCTGTGCCTTTTTAAATGTCCTTTCTTCACCTCATGGATTCTGTGGGTGAGGTTGTGTGTCTATTTAACGGTATCCGTATCCTACTAGACTAGCTGTAATGTTAGAGGTTTTTTTTTAACGTTGACTGTCCTGTGCTGAACTCTACATCAACATTTTGTCATGTATAAAAACTGATTTTTACAAGCGTGCATATTCTTAGCTTCCTACTTCAGTTCTCTGTACTAGGCCCTTCTGGGTCCAAAAGAATACTGCTCCTACTAATGCCCCCACCGTCAATTGTCTATTTGGAAACATACTGGGTGTAATCAAGAGCTGCTGAAGCTGCCTCCTCAACTTGTCTCTTCTCAACAATACTGGCCTGGGTGCAATCAAGTGCTGCCTCCTCCTCCGTCAATTGTCTGTTCTCAACCATACTGGCCTGGGTGCAGTCAAGTGCTGCTGCCTCTTCCTCCATCAATTGTCTGTTCTCAACCATACTGGCCTTGGTGCAATCAAGTGCTGCTGCCTCCTCCTCCACCGTCAATTGTCTGTTCTCAACCATACTGGGTCCAATACAGTACTATTACTGCTGCTGGTTCCACTGTCAAATGTCTGTTTTCCACCCTATTGGGTCCAAGGCAATACTGCCGGTGTTGCCAACTTGCACTTTGTGTCCTATGTCCCGTATAATCACTTACACCTTGGCTAATGTGTACCTGTTCTGGGGTGCACAAGGTCTAATTAAATGGTACGCCTGTCTGTCTTCTGACCTGTGATGTCACTGAGATCGCATCGACTTCAACGCAGCCTATTCTTGGGCTGGTGCCACGATCTACCATGTGTTTTTGGTGCTCTGGCATGACATGGACTGCTCCAGCGGACATCTTCAATGCTGTCAAATGTTGTCGACCTGGCTGAGGTTTCACTATTTTTGCACTTTGATTTTTTTTCATTGTAATATCAACTGCAACTAAACGAAACTATACCCTATCAGACTCCCACTATTGTAGCTGCAATTATTCAGCCATTATAGCAAGGTTCGTTTTAGGTTCGGTTCGTACGAATCCGAACTTCACGAAAGTTCGCTGAACCGAACCAAACTTTTCAAAAGTTCGCTCATCCCTAGTTTTAACCAAATTGAGGTGACTGATGTGAGATGTGATGATGTGAAAAGCTCTGTCACTAAAATCGTGGTGACCGAATCCTTTTAAGCAGGATTCCAATATGGAGTTTTTGATGCATCTTTTGGAGCCAAAGACAGGTGTGGAGTCAAAATGAAGATGGACATATTAGGCTGGGTTCATTTTCCCTTCAGAATCCAGTTTTCTTACTGGATGAAAAAGTGCTCCAACGCACATGTGAACTTACCTTTAGATCTAAGGGTGGGTTCACATCGTGTTTTGCAGAGTCTGTTAAAAAAACATTTAAATTGTTTTACAATGGTAAAAAAAAGTATATCAGTCTATCGCACCTGTTTAACGTATATGTTGTACAGATAGGAAAAACATGATGTGAACCCGGTCTTAGGATGAGAGAATCAACCAGTTAGGCATTTGTCCTGAATTTCTCAAAAAAGTTTGGATTCACACAAAGCCGAATTTTTTTGAGAGAGAGCGAGTGAGAGAGTCAAGTATACTAATCTGTGTTTCTCAACAATATGAGTTGTCTATGGGGTACTCTTTTTCATTATAGAGAACACCAAGTATGTGGAGTACGTGTGCACAGTATTGTAGGCTAGACGATGCCCTGCTAGATTTCTGGGAAATATATTCAAATTACATTTCCTAAGCCTATCTGATTCAAGCAGATGTTAGACATGATAATTTCTAAATACTTTCCCCAGAAATCAAGAGGAGCATTGTCTAGCCTACAATAGTCATGACATATTTCAACTAGTCTCCATAATAGAAATAGTACCCACTCAGGGGGTGGAAAGCCAATTTGGATATCTTTCACAGAAAGCCAGAGGGGCATCTTCTGGCCAACAAACTGTGCACAGGTACTCAGCATACTAGGCGCTCTGCATAATCTATCAGCTAAAAATAATTTTCAGCTTTCTCTTAATATTTTTTTCAATAGATGTTGAGATACAATATTTCATCGCACCTTCCACAGACTTTTTTTTCTGGGTCCAGGATCTTAAATTTATAATTTTTCAAACGTAATAACCCTTACTAAAATTCCTGATGGACCCCTGATTGCTATTATATAACATTATTATAGTAAGATAGTAATGATCTCTAGAGAATCCAACTCATCTGTAGAACAAGGGGAGAGAAGCGCATGCATATCACACTGTGTCCTCACTGCACGAGATGGGCTCCATAGAAGTGGGGCCATCTTGTTTCCGGCCTCAGCAGTGGAAAGGACACCACCAATCTAAACTTTTGATAGGTCTCAATGATGTTTAAAAGTTTTCTGAAAAGTTAGTAACCCTTTCTTTAATAATATGTCTAACATATGTTAGACATATGTCTAACATATGTCTAACATAAAAAACAATAGGTCATTGTCTGATGACACATTCCCCTCAACATGACTCTATTTGATTACAGGATACACATAGATAAAAGCTGAAAGATTTTAGTTTACTATCTTGTTACACTTTGCCTGCAACAATCAGGAATTGATTTACAATTGCATCTTTTTTTATCTCTATGTATTTCTAAAAACCTTAAATAAAAAGTAAATTTGAGCTAAAGTGGGTTTGTAACATAATTGCATGTGTGAAAGAGAACTCAAATAAAGCAAAAGACCAACAAACAAGGGGAAAAATATGTTCCTCTCAGTACACAACATACTCAGATTTATAATGAATGACTTGCCATTTGAACAATCATGCAACGTTATTATTACAGCTCCTGAATATTTTAGTTTTGCTTTATTACAAATTTCTGTTTTGACAGTGCACAAAACTGTGATTGGCAATCATATTACAGCAGTAGAACAGCAGAAGCCAAAACAAGATAAATGATTGCGCCCACATCATAATCATTACTGATGCCCCCCAGCAACTGCCCCTTACTGCATTAAAAAATCTAAAAGCTATTCTGATATTTCAGAGGCACTTAGAATAAAATTCACAAGTGGCAGCAGATTTATTTCAGTTAACATTAAGGACAACATTTAACTACCAAATCATTTTGGCTGTGTTGTTTATAAAGACCTTAGCAGGTAATGAGCTGCAAAATAATGAATGATAAAACTAAGCGCCAGGCATCTTGGATATTTAGCAGCTTTGAGCAAATTTTCAAACTGTGACTACATGCAGTAGTGATTCTCCAAACTTCAGCTCTCCAGCTGCTTCAAAATACAACTCCTATCATACCTTGACATTCAAAATTGTACTTTCATAACAAAATGCATTAAAGAAATATTCTACTCCACATCGCCTGTGCTCAGCTGACAGCCCATTGAGAGTATGTTCCCTTCCTTGTGTGGCCTGCCCCAGCATCTCTTTTCATGACATTCAGAGATTACAAAGTTAATTGTATCAAGTGCAATTCCCCTCTTGTTCTGTGTTGTGCCAGGAATGAAGCATGACACAAACATTGACGACTTGTGCCAAGGTTTAAATGACATGGAAATAGTGTCAACAGCTCAATATTGCTTGATTGAATATGGTTTGAATTGAAGTCTGAAGATGGAAGCCTTTTAAAAGGAGTACATCTCCTAAAGTTTTCTAATTTGTTTTTAGTTTGTAAATGCAGAAATTCTTTCTCTACATGATTCATGGGAGCAGCTACAATGCGTGATGCTCTCCTTTATTACCAGAAGTGTAGGAATATGTTTTATAGCCACAACATGGACCATAGGAATCTGCAGTCTAGTGATGACTGATTTCTATGGGACAGTGTACTAGGTATGCTCTGTGATCTGTGCAGAGGTCACTGTGCAGGTACAAGGTGGAGTTAATTTCTGTCCTTAGCCTGTTGCCCATGGTGGATCCTGTGTTATCTCTATTCAACTTTAAGAAGAGATGTTACCCTTCCTTGTAGTCTTACTTGTGATGATAATGAGTTGACTGCTAAGAGATGATCTCTACAGAGTAATGTATCAACCTTTTATGATGCTCAGTGGTCAGTATGAAAACTGCAAGATTTCTGGACTTTTTCATAGTCTAAGGCTAAGTTCACATACATGTTGTGAACTTCAGCTGCCTGTACATGCAGGACTTTTTATCTGGCTGAAAGCTAGTTTTTATCCTGGAAAGCAGCTGGATGGGGAGGCTAGATACAGTGAACTCCCAGTCTGTTTCTTCACATATGGTTCCACAAACCATATGTGAACTTAACCTAACATAAAAATGAGATGCAACAGTCCATTTTCTAATGATACATTCAATTCAATGCATTTCATAACTAATGCTTAAAGGGGTTATCCAACTCCTAAAATGCCCCCTCTAATGCCTGGGCCCCTCATACAGGTTGTACTTACCTTGCTCCCATGCACCCATGTTGGTTCTGATGCCTGCACAGCCACTGCTGCATCTCCCTCCCTGGCAACAGAGGGGGGGGAGCCAATAGCAGGCCATGACGGGAACAAGCCTTCCTAGGATCCCGGGTGATGCTAGGGAGGCTTATTCCTGTCATGGTCTGCTATTGGCTAGCCCCTCCGCATGTGTGCCACGTGTTTTGACCCATGCGAAGGGGAGATACAGTGGCGGCCATCAGAAGCAATGCAGGTGCCAAGGAGCCAGGTACTGTAAATACAACCTGTGTGAGAACCTGGGTATTAGAGGAGGCATTATAAAGGTTGGATAAACCCTTTAATTTACTTAATTCATATTTAGCAACATATCCACTGTGTGTGTGTATATATACAGTATTTCACTAACATGAGCGTGTGCAAGATCAAGAGTACAATTTATCATATTCTTCTACTTCACCATTTGACCTTTGGCCTCTTTCACACGGTCAGTATTTGATCAGTATTTTTGCATCAGTATTTGTATGCCAAAAATAGGAGTGGGTCCAAAGCACAGAAGAGGCTCAAGTATTTCTATTATACCTTTTTATTTTCTTTGTAAGTTCCACATTATTATTATTTATGTATATAGCACCATCATATTTTTTCGCACTTTACAGAACAGGAGAGTAACAGATAATAGATTGGGATGAGAGAATTGACTTCGGATGAAACATCTGAAGCCGATTTGCATAAAACTTTGTTAGAGTACTGTACGGAGCGAGCGCTCCTTACAGAATTAGAATGTATTGTACAGGTCATAAGTTCAGAAATTAATTTCTACTGTTAACAACCTTTTACCGAGCTCTGGTTTGGTTCCAACTTGGAACCAAAACTGAGTTTGGTAAAAGGCTTTTAACAGTAGAAATTAATTTCTGAACGTATTACTTGAAGTCTTACGAGACTTCGCAAAATAATAACTTCTGCTCATTGAAGCAAATACATTCTACTACTGTACGACATGATTGCTCCGTACAGTATTCTAACAAAGTTTTATTAGTGATGATGGAGCACCCCGATGTACCTGAGTATAATGAAAGTCAATGGGAGAAGACCAGGCACCTCCTGCTCTGATGAGGGGAGGGTGTCTGGTCCATAGGGAAACATCAGAAAATGGTGGAAACACCACAGAAATGGTTATGGAACAGCATGGGGAGGATGTCTGGATGCATTTTGGACACCAAAGTCACTGCTATTAACGATGATGGCAGACTATGATGCCACTTTTACGGAATGACAAAAATACCCTCCAAAAACACAAGATAACATCGATTTTACAGGAAATATTGTTAGGAAACATAGATTTACTTGTACGTTAAGCGCAAGTGCTGCCAAAAATTACACGGATGAGGCACTCCCATACATTAGGTATATCACATAAAGGAGGGCCTCATTCACATTGTGGTATAATTGTGGGACTCAGACACATGCATAATGCACTAAATTACAAGGATCAGGCACTCCAATACACCCTTTATTACACATAAAGTAGGGCATCAGACACACCCGTGAAAAATTATCATTGATGGCCTGCTGCTGACACTCAAAAACAATAGGGTTGACATTCTGCTGCTGCGCGTCCAAAAGAATAATATTCTTCATGTGACATTCCGCTGCATAGCAGACCGTTAAAAATTTTCAAGTGTGACACGCTAATGTCGAGCTGACTGTCCAAAAGAATGATATTCTTGATGTGACATAGCAGACCGTTAATAATTTTCTAGTGTGACACGCTAATGCCGAGCTGACCGTCCAAAAAATGATATTCTTGATGTGACATTACGCTGCAGAGAAGACCGTTAAAAATTTTCAAGTGTGACACGCTAATGCCGAGCTGACCGTCCAAAAGAATTATATTCTTGATGTGACATTCCGCTGCAGAGCAGACCGTTAAAAATATTTAAAAGTGACACGCTAATGCCAAGCTGACCGTCCAAAAGAATTATATTCTTGATGTGACATTCCGCTGCATAGCAGACCGTTAAAAATTTTCTAGTGTGACACGGTAATGCCAAGCTGACTGACCAAAAAAATGATATTCTTCATGTGACATTCCGCTGCAGAGCAGACCGTTAAACATATTTAAATGTAACACGCTAATGCCAAGCTGACCGTCGAAAACATTATATTCTTGATGTGACATTCTGCAGAAGAGCAGACCAATAAAAATATTTAAGTGTGACACGCTAATGCCATGCTGACCGTCGAAATAATGATATTCTTCATCTGCAGAATGTCATAAGAGCAGACCAATAAAAATATATAAGTGTGACACGCTAATGCCAAGCTGACCATCGAAA